>CM065479.1:36635310-36675310 GCA_032873175.1 Leptopilina drosophilae
TACATCATGAGGATGATTTCAATTTACCTGCAGAATGAAATTACCATGCAACAGCTCATGGAAAAGGAGCTTGCTATGGCGTAGGTGCTGCCATAAAAAGAGAAGCTGTCCGAGCCAGTCTTCAAGCTCCAGCTACAAATGCTATACTTTCACCACAAGCTCTTTTTAATTGGTGTAAAACTAATTTGAAAAATGTTGATGTTTACTTTTATACCAAGCAGGAACACGAAGAATTTAAGCAACAATTAGAAGACAGATTTAGCAGATCGAAACAAATTCCGCACATTCAAAAAAGCTATGCTTTTATCCCGATTCCAGAGAAGCGACTATTAATTAAAATATATTCGACATGTCCTGAAAGTACTGTCTTTCCGAAACAAAACAAAAGATTGTAAGATTTAATCACTAAAACATCGATTAACAAACCGGGATCTCTTGAAAAAACATTCACTTTAAATATTAAACGCCATTTACGTTATTCAAAATTATATCAAACGTCCTTTTTCAAGGCCACAATGATCACATTGGATCATCCATGTAGATTAAGAAAATCTATTGATAATAGATTCATAATCATCGCTCCTGAATAGTTGGTTGAGAATCCATTTTATTTTTTAAATCAAACGCCACTTTCGTTATCAAAAATTATATCAAACGGCCTTTTTCAAGGCCACAAAATGATCATATTGAATCCGCTATTTAGAAAGAACAAAATCTCATGTTAAAATTGCAATCAGCGACCCCGAACACCCTCGATTAGCAACTTTCAAGCGACTTCAGTCAATTTTTAAAAATTCGGCCGCCATTTTAGATCCGACATTTTAAATTTTTTAAATCGGATGTCAGATTCGGAATCAGCGATCCCGAACACCCTCGATTAGCAACTTTTAAGCGAATTCAGTCAATTGTTAAAAATTTGTCCGCCATTTTGTATCCGCCATTTTGAATTTTAAAAATCGAATGTCAGATTCGGAATCAGCAACCTCGAAAACCCTCGAGTATCCACTTTCAATCGAATTCAGTGAATTTTCAAAAAAAAATCCCGCCATTATGAATTTTTAATCCGGCCACATGGCCTTTCAAAGGTAGTATTTTTACCTATTTATTGCCGCTTAGGGAAAACATTTTTGTTAAAAACTGTTCTGGGCACAAGGTGATCGATTTCACGTGGAATGATCCATATATATACATATATAAGTTTGTTTATTGTAGATTCTAATGAGACCATTGCCAGAGTGCAGAAAATTTCTTCCGACAAATTGTTAAAAAACTTGCACCTGCTTTCCTTTAAGTTGGAAAAAAGTATTGAAGTTGCTGAGGAATTAGTTACACTGGTAACTTCTTCACACGCTGTTCGCATACGCCGTGGTTGAGGTCGTCCTCGAAAAAATTCCAAAACTGGTGCTGTTATGGATTTGCCTAGGGTTCGTAACCTGAAGCTTCAATATGTTACTTCGGAGATAAAGGAATATGCTGAGGAGTTAAAATCTTTGCTGGCTGAATTCTTGTCACCCTCCCCACCACTTCTATGTATGCATGCAAGGATGAATTCATCGATATGCATGGGGTAAGTTATTAAATAACTTTTCTGTAGTTGAGATTTGATATTTAGTCACTTTATTTTATATTTGTTTACGTTGTTTTATAGATCCATCAACAATGAGTTTTGTCGTTGTGGGCGATACCGGTTGTACAAGAAATGTCCGTGTCGTGCTAGAACCACTACTCGAGTGATAGAAGTTGTAGAACCTTGCTGTTGTCATCCGAGTAGTGAATCAATTACCAGCGATTCCGAAAATAGCATCATTGATGTTGTAGGTGATTTTAATTCAAGTCTCGAGAATGGAGATCTAGATTGTATGTGAACTGCAGCTTTGATCATATATTGTAATAAAACTTATCATTGATAATCCTGTTGTATCATTCATTTAGTTTATAAGAAATTTTATTGATAATTTTCTGTAGTTTTCTTGATTTAGAATTACGAAATTAATATTATTATATACTATTCATACTACAATTATAATTATCAACAATTCTGAATAAATTTTAATTACCACTTTCATAATAATAATAGTAGTATTCTAATTTAAACTAATTTATTTGTTATATTTGTTTTACATTAAAAGAATATAAAGACACAATTTTTTAATTTGAATTATGTGGTTAAAGACCATTGGTATGGTAAAAGGACTGCGTACCGAATATAGACTTAGATGCATTAATGCTGTCCTTCCGGTTTGACGTTACTTTTGCAAAGTCGTATGATTTCTGTCAAAATGTTTTCACTTCATGACATATGAGAACATTCGTATGCCACGAACTAAGAATATTTGATAGAAATGACACGACTTTTCAAAATTCCTTTAAACCAGAAGGACAGCATTAATGCATCCGAGTGTATTTATTCATTTGTATGAAGGTTTGTCTATGAGTTTCTGTTTCGGTTTCGAAATGCGTCATTAAATTTTGTTAAGTTACGGTCTTTTAAATTGCGGCGCTACGAGCGTTTTGCCTACTTGGTTATGGGTACTACATGACATAGAGACGTTTGAATGATGTCACGACGGTGTGTGTACAGTGGCGTGAGTCGTTGCCACGCAGGGCGGTCGAAGAGAGAGACAAGGCATACTCGTTGCGTCGTGTCTCGCGCTGTAGGATCGATGCTACGGTCGATTCACAGGTGACGTCACAGACAGACGTGTACATAGTAGAGCGAGTCGTTACTACGCAGACAGAGCGTGAAACAGAGTATATGCGTCGCGTCGTGTCTTGCGCTGTGCATAGAATCGATGCAGCGGTCGATGTACGTGTGACGTCAGAGGGGTGTGTAACATTAAACTCTGTGCATGGTTGCATGTATAATTTCGTATATTTTTGAAAATTTTTGTGGCTACCCTACTGAAAAAATACACGTATAAATACACGTTTAAAAACATGTATTTTTACATGTAAAAATACACGTGTAATTATATGTGTTATATTACGTACGAATTTGAAACAAGATTTACACGTGCAAGTACATGTGTTTTTACATGTGTTTTTACACGTGTCTTCAAACGTGTATTTTTAAACTTATTAAAACTTTTATTATTTTGTATTTATTTATTACTTAGTATTAATGATTATATAACAAATTTATATTTTTCATATATTTTATGATTTTCACATGTTTTTAATTTTTTAAAATAATGATTATTGTATTTACAAACTTTTCACACAGTACCTAGAAAATTTTATAATTAACTAAACAAAGTAGTATAATATGAAAGACATTTTAATTATAAGAATTCAATAATTGTTTGAGTAAATAATTGTTATTATTTACAATTTTCTGACCCAACATTTCTAAAAACATACAATCTATCTTGATTTTTGAATTTTACAAATTGAATATTATTGTCAAAAAGAAATTAAATAAATAATAATTAATAGTTTATACAAATATAAAGTTTTGTTAACAGAATAGTAATAAAATAAAAAAAATTCAATGTAATTGTGAATAAAATTTTGATTGTATTGGGCGTTTTTTGGAAAATATAATTGAGCAAAACTTCATTTACGTAGGTTAAGTTTCAATCTTCGAAGTTACTTAATAGCTATGTATAGAAAATTCTAATAAATTAATTTAGAGTCAGATGGGGTAAATAGAAACAAGGGGTAAATCTAAAAAATAGTTATTCCAGTTAAATAAAAAATTTTTAAAATAAATACGGCTTTAACCTTAGATCACCCCCAACAGGTTATAAACATTTTCCGTTTGTCAATTAGCATTTGCATATATATTACATTTCTGACTAGCATTTGGAAAAAATACATTAAAAATCATAGTAAAATTTATAATCATCTCTTATTAATGATACAAAAAAACACAACTTTGATTTTCTCATTGTGCAAACTTTAATTAAAAATAGGAGACTATTACAATTTATCCCTAAAAACTAAATTCGGTGTAAATAGACACAGCAAAAATTTCACTAATATTTCTTAAAATCTAAATGAAAAATTTGTTTCTATCAAACTACAACACTATAATAAGAGAGAACGGGACACAATAGAAGAGAAAAAACTTTTATCTATGTAACGTGTTCCAACTTTTGGCATCCTTTATTTTTAAACTTATATAATGCATTATTTTTTATTAGTTGAAGTTATTTTGTAACTAACAGAACAGAACTAATAGAAACAGACTTATTTTTTATAATTGAAGTTTGCAAAATAAAAATCATAGTTGATTGTTTTGGAGTGATTATAAAGAGAGATGATTATAAATTTTACTATAATTTCTTACTTAATTTTTTTCCAAATGCGAGTCAATAAAGTGAAAGAGTGTCCTTTAGATTTTCAATCATTTATGCAATAGGAAATTTTTTTATATATACTGCTGTTAATTGACTTGTAAATTTAATTATGAAACAATAACTTTAACAAAAGAAATTTAAGTGTCCAGTGCATCTTGCCGGGACTTGTGCATGGAATAAAAGTACGTGAATCCTTCCTTGAAAGTGCTTGAACTTCGGATAGGACAAAAATACAAAACTGTATCATATACTTTTTATTAGAAAATATATAACAAAGTCCTAGAATTATTGTAGTACTAGTATGGGCAACAGTGTTTTTTAAATTTTAACCAAAAGTCATTTGTTCAGTTTTATAAAGTAAGTGAAAGCAAATGTCAGTTATAGACTTTTTTATTTTGTACGGCAGATTAGTTGACTGAGCTTGAAAGTTCTGTAGAGTATTCTGTTTCTTTTCAAGGTAAATGACAGCTGATTGTCTGTTTCCATTTGTATTATTATCAGATGTGAATATACTATTATTTTATGAAAAACAAATAGTGCTAATATATGGGTGATTAAATTTAAAATTTCATTTTTGATGCTACTAACTTTGATTTTTCCATGTTGGATTTTGAACTAACGATACTCTATTTTGGTTGATTAAAATATTTATTGGACAAAAATAATAGTGGTCGAGCAGGTGGAAGCAAATTTTAATTTCCATCAGCAGAAAAACGATAGGCTGAAAATACAAGAAATTTTCTGATTTAATTTATTATTTTTTTAAATACTTTCTTACAACTTTAAAGAGGTGAAATATTTCTAATTACAATAATGAATGTTTCAACATGACTTGAAAAATATTTGTAATAAGTTTTGCCATAAATTATATACTTTTGAAGACCAAACAAACATATAAAATTTGAGGGACACCACTGACATTTTTGAAAGATTTCATTGACAATCTTTTTTGAATGATGAGAATAAAATCAGCTTATAAATTAAAAACCAATATCAGATTTTCATTAACTACATATAAAATGTAAATTTAACGCAAGTTTATTAAAAATAAAATAATATATTGCAAGAAACAGAATTTTAAGCGGACACCACTGACATTTTGCTTTATTTCTCAATTTGGAAAAACAAAGACTTTATTTTTAAGTTAAAGTCGTTGCGGTTTTTAAAGTACGTGTAAGAACTGAAAGTGAGATACAATAATATTTAAAAAATATTAAATATTAATATTAATATTATTAATATTTTAATATTAAAAATATTAAAATATTAATATTTAAAAATATTAATATTATTAAATATTAAATATTATATTAATAATATAAACAATTTTTTTGTGGGGTTAAAGTTAAAGTTCTGATTTTTTAAGTGCGAACAGGGGACACCACTGACATTTTTCCATTGTTAATTTAAGTAAAAGGAGTTCTTAAGAAAATTAATTGACTTCAAAAACTTTTATATATGAACTAGTATTCCAGATTTTTGGGCAGGACATGAAAATGACATTTTAAATTTAATCATCCATATATTTGTCTTCAAGAATATTAACTTTCAAAGAAATATTTTTCATTTTGTGATTCTTACAAAACAGAATGTTATGTAAGTCTCAGTTTTCAATGAAATAGCATGTCTCTTAAGTCGTGAAATAATACGTACTTTTAAGTGTTAATGTGGGTTTATATATAAGTTTTACGCGAATATATGTCGACGTCCACATGAAAAGGGGCCATTTTGGCACTATTGGACTTATCTATATGGGCAAATTCCTTGCAAAATTACCAAAATTTTGAGTGGTCAAACAACTTTTTTGGTAAAAAATTCGATAAGTTACAGAATTTCAAAATTTATAGTGACAAATACCTCATTTCGAGAAAAACGGAATTAAAGATTGTGATACCTATTAATTGTGATATCTCCGGTTCTTCTGGGAAATTGTTCAGATAATAATTGTTTCCAGTCCAGGGCACCTTAAAGATAAAAAACCAATAGGTTTCAAATTTTTAAAACCACCCTTTCCCCCTTAATTTTGTAAATACATAAAACCGACAAAATGGGCCCTTTTCTAAGAAAGACGATTTTCTTATTAATAAACCATTTTTGTACAACATTAATGATTGGGAATAATTTTATTGTGTCATTTGAAGGTAAAGAATAGAAATTAAACTTATTAAAAAATTTTTAACAGGTTTTATTATGAAATTTTGACGAAATATCGACATTTTTTACATCTACGACTACGTAATCAATGACTCTAACATTAATATCTCTAGTTCTTCTCGGAAGTTATTTAGATAATAATTGTTTTGAGTTCAGGGTACTTTAAAGATGACAAATCAAGAGGTTTTAATTTTTTTGACCCTCCATTTCAAAAGTACGGAATATTTTTGCAAAAGACCGACAAAATGTGCCCTTTTCTTTTTCTAAAGAACCAATATAGTTAAACACTTAAAATAACGATAAATAAATGAAAACCTCATGATTTGACTTGTCAAAACATGTAGATTGATAATAAAAAAAATTAAGGTTTTTCTCAAAAAAGTATTAAATTGCAAATAACTCGAAAACTAGAACCGACAAAATGGGCCCTTTTCATGTGGACGTCAACATATGTGTGTGTTATAAGTTAGTTCATAAATGCTTATGACAATTATGGCTGCGCAATTTTCGTTTCTAAGCACTCTACAGGTCACAATTTTTTACCTAAACGCCGCGATAAACGTTTAATTTTTATGTGGTAAAGTTATTTTCGTCCCATATTTAAATTTACAGGGTGAATTCTGTTTTTTATAGACAATAACTACAAAAAATGTTTCAAATCAAAGTAGTAATTTTTTTCAAAATTTTAATTCAAAAAATTTTTCCTTTTTTTTATTAAAGTGCTTCTTATAATGAGTATTTTACAAACAAAAGTATTTTAATCGGTGAACAAGAAATTTTTTTTTTTGAAAAATCTACCAAAATATAGAGTCTGTAGCAATTTAAACATTTTGAAAAAACTTTTATACATTTTCATTTCATTTTTATGAAGAAACAAATTCAGAAAGTATTAACAATTTTGCTAGAATTTCATCCTTATGAAAATTGAGAATTTTTCAATAAAAATATTAGTAAAGAGGAATATGTAATTTTTTTCCCAAAAGTAAAGAATGAATTTGTGAACAATATTGTTGTTAAGAAATAAAAATTAAACATAAAATGGATAAATTTCTTATTTCGTAATCATAATTTTTAATAATTTCTAATAAATAAAGAAGCAACAAATATGCATAATTTAGATCAGTCAAACAAAATTTGTTATAAAAATTTTATTGAAAGTCAAGAAAAATATCTGTACATTTTCGATTTTTCAGACAATAGTTTTTAAAGAAAAGTATGAACAAAGCAAATTGTGAATTAAGATGTTCATTACATGAACATTTTACTTCCTCTTTACGATAAGCAAAAAAATTTGATTCCTCGTGGAGGAAGCATGTTTAAAAAAATTTTTGGAAACATATTCCATATTGTTGTCTAACATTTTAAAATTCAAATTCATTTCTTTTAAATAAAAAAATAAAATTGTATTGTACAATAATACAATTTAAAAAAAGAGGAAAAAATTTTAATATTAAAGTGAATTTTTTTAATTTTATTTAATTCTATTAATGCTAATAAAATATATTCTTTTTATACATCAATCGATTCGTCTTGATGAAATGAAGATCTTTAGTTTGTTTTTATGTCAAGAGTAACATTTTATTATAAGGCAACATGATTTTTAAGAAGGAAATAAATTTCTAATAAAAGTGCGAATTTTTGGATTTAATTATGTTTCATTCTATAAATTCAAATACAATATATACTTTATGTATACCAATCGATCCGTTTTAATGCAACGAATAAGATTATTGAAAAAAATGAGTAAAATTTTATTGTTCTGAAATAAAATTTTGATGAAAGAACTGAATTTTTGATAAAAAAAATGTCATTTTTCTGCTTTAATTGTCATTAACTTTATAAACTCTCATACAATTTATACTTTATATATACCAATCGATTCGTCTTGATGCAAAGAATAAGATTTTATTATATATTAACTTCAATATTCCATTTAAAAAAAAAATTTTTTACAGATTTTTTAATGTCCATCAATCCATTTCGAGATATTTTTATGATAAATATGCCTAGCAATTTTCAACCGAATTCGTTGAAACCTCTTCGAGTTATCGTGTTCACAAAAAACGAGATCCACACACACACACACACACTCACACGTGAATACATCCGGACAATTGTTCAGGGTCTTAAATAACATAGTCCTATATAGATGAAAATTTATTTGAAGGATTTTTAAAAATTTTATAAATTAAACGACTAGAAAGCTTCCTCACGAGGAAGCAAAAAATACACAAAAAATAACTTCAAAGTATGGATAGACATTCTCGTCAAAATTTCAAATATACTTAAACATAAATGATAAAATTCTTAAATATTCAATTATTATTGAAAATTGTAATACAGTTCTTGACAAAATTTTAATTAGTTTCCAAAATTTTATATAATTCAATATTTTTTAATATCAATTATTTTAACATTTAGATCTTCGGAAAGCGTATAGTATGTGTAAATTTAATTGCAATATACTATTAGAATCATTATATTATTTTCATGTAAATAATACATTACTAAAAATAAATGTCATGAGAAAAGATACAATATTCAGTTTCTTTATTATCGTCTGCACTAAACAATATTAAATAAAATATTTATAAATTATTTAATATTAAAATATTTTTTATGATAATTTTTCAAGTTAAATTATATATAATTTTGTTCTTGCACAGTGTCAAATTATTTTTTTTAAAGTTAAAGAATTTAGTTTATCTGAGAAATTTTTAATGATCAAAAACTTATAGTGTAAAAATTGCTTATTAGGGTGTAATAAATATTTATGCCAAGTAGTTTTACACTAGGATTAACTATTTAGTAAATATTATCAAAATACTACACGAAAAAACTTTTTTCAAGAGTCATTACTAAATTTATTCAGGAACTCAGGATATGGGAAAAATTTAGAACTCCTTTTAGAAAAGTTCAATATTCATTAAAGAATTTTCAGGTGTTTTTCTAATGGCTTGGAAATAATTGTTCTTGACGCTGCGACTGAGTTCTTCAGTCACTGCGCGCTGAAAAAGTCTAGAACTATTTAAGAAAGAAGGCGTAGCGTAACCAATAGGTATACAGCGCCACTTGGCTTTAAACGCTTTAAAACGATCTAAAACTAAAGTATCGTAACGCGTCCCTGCAGCCGAGTGGCATAAGGCGGAGCGACCTTGAGTGTCGAGGTCTCAGGTTCGACTACTCACGCGGGCAAATTTTTTTCGCTAATTTTACATTTTTCTATTCTTAAACAAGTTCAGGACTTTTTCAAGAAAACTCAACAAGTAGTCCAGAAATTTACTACAGTTATCCCTGAACAGCTTAAAATAATGTTTCAATTTATGGTTTCGTAGCATTTCTTGTATTATTTCCATATCCTGAGTTCTTGAATAAGTTTAGGAAATACTCTTGAAAAAAGTTTTTCCGTGTATTTTTTGACAAACGTATGCGATCTTGCGACTAAGCATTGCCAACTCAAGAGTTTAACGTATGTATTGTGTTGGTAATACTTAGTCGTAAGGTCGCACACGTTCGACAAAAAATAGTTTTTTTGATAATATTTGCAAAACGGTTAATCCTAGTGTAAAACTTATTAGCATAAATATTTGTTACACCCTAATAAACTACAATTTATATTCTCATTCAGTTGTATTATTAAATTTAAAAAAATTAGTTAATTATACCAAAACAATTATATTATCGTATATTAATTATATTAATTAACTAGCTGTCAAACCCACCTTCGACAAGTTTTAGTTTTTACAAATACATTCAATATTGTGTCTACCGGTCTCGAAAAATGGGAAATAGTGGGGAATTTAATTTGACCGGAAATTGTATATTGTGCACCTAGGGAGGAAAATAATGCTTTTCCCGAGGATGAAGTCGAGAACTGCAAAACACAAGGCGAAAATCATTTTCCTTCCGTGGTGCACATACTATTTTTTCAAACACACGTAAACGAAATTACAAATATGCAATTATTTAAAGGAATTTTTTGTTGTAATATTTATTTAAAATCTATTATTAATTAAAAAAAAACAATATTAACATTCTCTCCCTGCCTCCGGGAAAGACGTACTTTCCACCCTCTTAATAGGTGAAAAATGTACTTTCGGTGCGTGTGTTAGAAAAAAGTAATATTAGCTATCATTACCTATTTCATTAGAAAAATATTACTATTTTAAATCAGTGATTGACTTTTTATTATCAAATAATTCATTTTTAAATAATTAAAATGCAGAAAACAATGTTTGTAAATTATTAGTAGAAATTTAATTATTGTATTATAAGTTAACTTAAAATTTTCAACAGTTTTTGGAGTTATAGTAAAGTCAAATTCGAACTAATTATACCCATCGAAGAGTATCTTCATAAAATAAGTAAATTTTTGTAGCCATTTGCAGTTTTATTTATCGTTAATACTTAGAAAGAAAATTTATATTTCATAAGAAAGGATACACCTGAAAAAATTTTGACAAAGCTGGGAAAAACCAAATAGTTTGTTAAACAAAAATAATTATAGACACCCTGTTTAACTTTTGCCTTTACAATGCTCAAAACATCCCTAAAAATTAAATATTATTAATAAATTAAAAAATGTATGCCAATCTACAAGAATTGAAAAAAAACATAAATACATACATACATACAGGAAATTTTCTTTTATCATTTTTGGATTCTCTATTGTTTTAATAAATAAAACATGCTACAAAAAATTTTGTTACAAAACTTTAATTTTTTTTTTGTATAAAAAATGAAAGAAGTTTGCGTGATGTTGACTTATCAATTATTATTACAAGATTATAAATGTTTTTTTGAAAATTGCATAATTTCTCTTTTTTAATGACAACTATTTTGAAAATATCCAAATTTGCCATTAAAAATAGAGTAAAAAAATTGCAGATTTTCTATTTTATAAATTTTCATAATTTTCACCTCATTTTAAAACTTGGCACAAAAAAAAAATTAATTATACATAATTCTTTTCAAGTAATAAACATTTTTTATGATGATCAGCAAATAAAAATTAATATAAAAGAATGCGAGATATGCGCGGGCACATTTCAGTTCAATTATTAAGAAAATACTAAATAATTAATTAATCTCTGTCAACTATTATAAGAGTACAATTGATAGTTAATTAAATCCATACAATTTTTATTTTTATTTATTTGCAGTATTAAATTTAAAAAATAAATTACAAAACAATACCAGCACCTGCTTAACTTTAGAAATAAAATTTAAAAGTTAAATATTTTTTGTTTTAAATCCAATATCGAATTTTAAAAAATTAAGTAGGACTGGTAACTGAATGGAACTTTCAGCTTCATCAAAATACTTAACTTTTAAAATTAAATTTCTAAAATTAAGTGGGTGCTGATAACTGGGTTTTATACTGGATAACTGCCAGTTTTATCCTCATAAATTTTGTAAATGTTTATAATTTGGACCTTATTTCAAAACTTGGTACAGCAAAGCAAAAAAGTAAATTAAATCAATAGATATTGAATTTAATAATTATTTTTTAAAATTATTAAAAAATAAATAAGAATTCAATTCAATTATTATTATTATCGAATTCAATTCAGATTATTAAAAAAATACTAAATAATTAATTCTTATTAGGGGAGAGTGGGGCAAACCGAACCCCTCTCAATATTTCCGAAATGGCGAAATTGGAAAAAGTGTTGTTTACAAATTTAAAACCACCATGTTTAGTATACCTTATTTTTTCAATCTGACAGTTTTAGCTTGCGTTTGTGCGACGAAGAGAGCAAAAGTTTTTGTTTTAGTTTTTTTTACACTTTTACGAATTGTTTCTTAAGGATATTCTGAAGAAATCGTATAATGTTTCCAAACATTAGGTCTTAGGTTTTGAAGGTACACACCTCAGGAATATTTACCACCAAAAACTTTGATGAATTTGTAAAGCGTTTCTTTTTGACAAACATTTATTCTCAAAATGGGCCTGTGGGGCACACCGGACCGTTTTCGGTGGGGCAAACCGGCCGTAGGATATTTCCGTTGAATTAAAGTTTCATAAAAATTATTTTTAAACAAAATGTTTCTTTCATTAAAATATTTACTTACAACGAAAAATAATTGTCTTCCAATGAGAATTGGACCCTTTAATATTGTTTCTCTAATAATGACAAACATTTTTATTTTTTTATTTAAAAAAATATTTATTTAATTAAGATTTAATCCCGAATTATTATTTTCATAACTACAACCATTGTTTACAAACCATTTACCCCAGGGGGTGGGGTCAACCGGACCGTTTGCAATATTTTACAAAAAAAGATAAACAATAAATATCAAGTATAGGTATCTCTGGGAAAAAGTTACGCAATTAAATGATCTTTTAAACAAGCCATCGAAAAATGAAATCAGTTGATTCGTTTAGTCACAAGAGTCAAAAAACCGTTAGGGGGTCCGGTTTGCCCCACTCATCCCTATTTATTAATTAATACTTATTAAAAAAATATATTTTGATTTTGTTAAAAAAATTGTCATAAATACATAAAAATTGTGCAAAAAATACTACAAATTTTGTAAAAACAATGATTGTCAAAATTAATTACAAAATGAAAGTTTAAAAAAACGTTGATGGAGAAATATAAATAGTTCAAATTACTTCATTTTTTCTTTGATTTTAAATAAAGAAAAAGAAATTATGCAATTTTCTTATTAATTTCTAGATAAAACTTAAAATAAATTCATTTGTAGAAGGTTAAAAAATTTAATCTTATAAAAGAAATTCTTTTAAAGAATTAAATATTTTGTTTTTTTAATAAAAAAAATGTGAATTTTGAATAGACATAATTATTATATTATTGTACGAAAATGTTTAAAGTTTAAATTAAATATGCTCCATTTTCAATATACTTTGTTATAAATATACAATAGAAACCAAAATTGTCAATACCGTAATAATATTTGATGATCTAAATTATAATTTCATTGCTGATCCATTACGCCCTGGCTCGAGGCAAAATTGCTCACCTTGCATTTCTCCAAAAACATTGTTCTAGAAAAAAAGTATAAATGATATTAGGGCGTGCTTTTTTAATTGAAAGCTAAGATGTTAGGCTAAGTTTTCCACATGATGAAATTTTCATTACAGCAAGAATGGCGAAGTTAAGCATCAAAAATGACATTTTAAATTTAATCACCAGTATATCTATTATTATTAGAATGAGAAAATACACTAGCATTTTTATAGCTAGTAAAATATAAAATATCTTTATATATATAAAAAAATAAAAATTGTAATTATGAAATACACAAATTCTTTCTATATGTTTTTTTTATTAATTCAAAATAGAAAAAAATTTGTTAAAAATTGTAATTAAAAAACAAAAATTTCACAACTTTTTATTTTAAAAAAAATTTAATAATTTTTAAAAAATTAACAAAAAATAATTATATAATTTATAAATCAACATTATGAAAATTTCTTACCTTATTTTATAAAAGCAATATCCTTTACTATTCTTCACACTGCACTTAATAATTAATATACGGCAAGACATTCCATGCCGTCTTGTTTACAAATCTAGTGATCACTTTCTCCGCTAGTAGCGCTTGAGAGTTAAGGTCTAAGCACAACTGCTTCGCGAATGAGACGCATTATTTTCCTCTAAGGCTGCGGTTACACCTCAGCAGGCAGCCTGCCTGCATGTTGTCATAGTAACGTACAAGAGTAACAGAGTCAGTGACTTCAAACATCTCCCTTACTCTCGTTGCTCCTGCCTGCGCAGGCAGGCAGCCTGCAGAGGTGTAGCCGCAGCTTAATCGCCAAGTGGTCGAATATCAAACCGTAGAATCGTCATTTGCTTAAAACGTCGAATTATTAACAAATCGAATGCTAAAAACATTGGTTAAGACCAACGCAGAATTCATTCGCGAAAGTCGTTGGCGAACGCAGTGCATGGGTTAGAAAAGGACAGATATATAGTTGTGTCCTTTCCTAACTCATGCTTTGCGTTCGCTAAGCAGTTAAGACCAATGAACAATTATGATGGGCGAAAGTCGTTCGCGAACGCAATGTATATGTTAAAAAAGGACAGAGATATAATTGTGACCTTTTTTTAACTTATGCTCTGCGTTCGGGAACGACATTCGCGAGAGACGTAGATTTTCCCCTACTCGCCAAGTGATCAAATGCTTAAAACGTCGAACTGTCAACAGGTCGAATGCTAAAAACATCGAATCGTCAAAACGTGGAATCGTTATTTTGTCGAATCCTAAAAACGTCGAATGCTAAAGGCCAATGCAGAATAGAATCTTTAACCGGAACCGCAATCGTAACCCTAACCGTAAGAATCAGTTAAAGAAGGATAAACAATATACCTATCCTTCTTTAATTCATTCTTACGGCTACGCTTACAATTCCGGTTCCGGTTAAAGGTTCTATTCTGCGTTGGCCTTAAGAACATCGAATTCTCAGATGATCGATTGCTAAAAACATCGAATCGTCAATTGATCAAATGTTCAAAACGTCGAATAGTCAAATGGTCTAATGCTTAAAACGTCGAATCGGCAAAAAGTAAAAAAATTTGTTTGATGTAAGTTAACATTAACCCTCCTGCGCATACGTTTTCACCCACAAAGTCGCTTGCAAATGCACACATTTTTCAGAAGGTAGGATTTGCACGCCGATTGGTATCTAGGGGTTTTCGGGGTCGCTGATTACAAATCCGGGGTCAGAATTCCAAAATTCAAAATGGCGAGCCAAATATGGCGGACAATTTTGACAATTGAAAAAAATTCTAATCGTTCCGTCTATCGCTATCTAGGGGTTTTCGGGGTCGCTGATTACGAATCCGGGGTCAGAAGTTCAAAATTCAAAATGGCGGACCCAATATGGCGGACAATTTTTACAATTCAAAAAAAAATTCTAATCGTTCCGTCTTTCTCTATCTAGGGGTTTTCAAGGTCGCTGATTACGAATCCGGGGTCAGAATTTTAAAATTCAAAATGGTGGACCTAATATGGCGGACAATTTTCACAATTTAAATAAAATTCTAATCGTTCCGTCTTTCTCTATCTAGGGGTTTTCAAGGTCGATGATTACACAGGCCTGCAAATTGTAGCTTAGTTCTGTTATAGGAAAAGTGGAAGGTGATTCTTATAGCTTTTTTGACGTAGAATACGAATCCGACCTCCAAAATAGCCCATCACGTCAGAATTTCTTGTAAAACTGCTTTAAATGGCCAAAAATGGCTATTTTTGGTCATTTTTTAGAATTTTTTTTGGTCAAAAAAAGCTATAAGAATCAGTTTCCACTTTTTTTGTAACAAAACTAAGCCTAAATTTTCAGGCCTGTGTTACAAATCCGGGGTCAGATTTTCAAAATTCAAAATGGCGGACCCAATATGGCGGACAATTTTTACAATTTAAAAAAATTCTAATCGTTCCGTCTATCGCTATCTAGGGGTTTTTGAGGTCGCTGATTACGAATATAAAGTCCAAAATTCCAAAATGGCGGACTCAATATGGCGGAAAATGGAACAACAATAAGAAAAAACATTTTGTGAATTAAATTAAAGATAATAAAATTAATCAAAATATATCGTTGGCCATCTTTAGGTTAAAAAATTTTAAAATATAGTAAGTACACTACATTGAAAATAAATTATATCATTCAAATAACTGATTACTTATCTATTATCAAAAAAAATATTTACTTGAGGCAAATTATTTTTAATTAATTTAATTAGGTTGTATTTGCTTTAATTACTGAAATTAATAATTAAAATGCAACTTAATTGACTTAAATTAAAATTATTCCATTGAACTAAACATTTATTTAATAGTCAATAAATAGTTATTTTAATCAAATAATTTTTTATAGATCTATAATAATAATAATAGAAATAATAATAATAATAGAAATAATAATAATAATAATAATGGTAAAAATAATTATAATTAGAAATTAAAATCAATTTTTAAAGTTACAATTGATCGTGACTGTAATATGTTAAAAAATCAAACTTTTTATTCATATTAACAGATTTCAAAGACGCCGAAAGCACCAATATACCTATTTCTTGTGAAAATCGAAAAATTATATCAAAATTCATACAAAATTTTTAATTATTAATTTATTTTCTTAATAAAGACTACAATAAGAATAAATTATTCAATTAGAATATGTTATTAAAATTGTTTTTTGACATATAGGATTGGCCATTTAGAATTTTTTAATTTAGATCCATGTTCGTAATCAGCGACCCCGAAAACTCCTAGATAGCGATAGAGGGTCAGATTAATTTTTTTTATTATCATCCGCCACATTGGATTAGACATTTTCAATTTTGGAATTCTGACCTCGGATTCGTAATCTGCGACCTCAAGAACCCCTAGAGAGATATAGACGGGACGATTAAAAAACTTTTTAAAAATTGCTGTTTGCCATATTGGGTCCGCCATTTTGTATTTTTTCAATTTTTGACTTTATATTCGTAATCATCGAATAAAAAACAATCTGTTTACGTTTCAACGACACAGTAGTCTTCTTCAGAAACGAAAAAAATGTCACAAAATTTGTTCAATCAAGTGAACATTGCTGGACGAAGACAAGATTGATAATATTTCATCTCTCAATTAAACAATTTTAACCAAGTGATAAATTCAACATCATTATAAATTTTTTTTATTTCATAATCATATTTTTAAAGGAATATATTTTGATAACTCCAAAATAGTAAATTATATATTTCTTGATTACAATTTTAAACAAGTTTTTTTAAATGTAAAAATATGTGTGCAAATTTCACAATGGAAAATTCCATTCCTAAAAGTTAAAGAACAGAAAATCGATCAGATTTTCTTTAAAATCGGTACTCGGGGGTTTTTAGGGTCGCTGATTACAAATTTGATGTCAGAATTAAAAAATTCAATATGGCGGTCGTTAAAATTTTTTTTTTGGTTTTACGTCTAAATAAAGATAATTATTATTAGGTAATTTAGCTAAAGATTTTTTCAGATGTTTTATATTTCTACCATTATTTTATATTACTATTTTTTAAACTATTATATATATATATATATATATATATATATATATATATATATATGTAACATACATATAATATATAAAATGTTTATATAATTATTTATACATTATACGGTGATTTGTCTGAAAATATTTTTTTGTTCTTTATATTTTTTATTTTATTTTTTTATTATAAATAATGTTGTTTTTAAAACTATTTTTTAAAATAATTTCTCTAAAATGATACAATTATATGTTAGATAAAAAATATTAACAATTTTGCTGTCAAATTTTTTATTTCTATTGATTTTAAATACCGGGTCCCTCGGGCCCGGCTTGTGCGCGCAGGCGGAAAAACGAACTCGAGCCCGTGAGGGTTAATAATAATTTATTCAAATTTTTGTTAAACGTTAGAAATGAGGTTTCTATCAAAATATCTGAATAAAATATTAGCCAAATCACTTCTATAAGAACTTATTCTTTTCACGATTTTATAATAATTAAATTTAAAAAAAATTCAGTTTTTATTAATTTTTTTTTGTTTTCCATTCACCAAAAAATGGATAGTAGATATATATATATATATATATATATATATATATATATATGTAACATACATATAATATATAAAATGTTTATATAATTATTTATACATTATACGGTGATTTGTCTGAAAATATTTTTTTGTTCTTTATATTTTTTATTTTATTTTTTTATTATAAATAATGTTGTTTTTAAAACTATTTTTTAAAATAATTTCTCTAAAATGATACAATTATATGTTAGATAAAAAATATTAACAATTTTGCTGTCAAATTTTTTATTTCTATTGATTTTAAATACCGGGTCCCTCGGGCCCGGCTTGTGCGCGCAGGCGGAAAAACGAACTCGAGCCCGTGAGGGTTAATAATAATTTATTCAAATTTTTGTTAAACGTTAGAAATGAGGTTTCTATCAAAATATCTGAATAAAATATTAGCCAAATCACTTCTATAAGAACTTATTCTTTTCACGATTTTATAATAATTAAATTTAAAAAAAATTCAGTTTTTATTAATTTTTTTTTGTTTTCCATTCACCAAAAAATGGATAGTTTCTCACTTCTGACCGTGTTAAGTATATTGCAGTTTAATTATTAGATGACGGTGTGGGGCTGAATCGGACATTGTGATAGAAAACAACCAAATCTTTGAATACTTTAATTTATTTTATATTAATTAACTATTTTATATTATATTCTTTGCATAGAACCACTTTAAAACTAAATAAATAAAGAATTTATTTTAAATCTCGAATTTGCAAGCGAGTTGCTGCAAATAGACAAGTCTGAAAACTGTAATTCATTTTATATTATATTAATTACCGATTTTACATTTTATATTATATTCTTTGTATAGAACTACCTACATTTAAATAAGAGAAGAATTGATTTGACTTTTCTACAAAAAAAAACGAAAATTTGTGTCTTATTCTTTAACTAATTAGCCGTGTCTGATTTATCCCCATGGGGTGTCCGGTTTAGCCCTACCAATTTTCGGATTTTTGTTTTTGAGGTAGTCATCTTCGAAGCAACATATCTCCAAAGCTACTGTAGTTTTTCTACATCGAACAAGTGCGATTTGTTGGTGAAGGTACAAGCTTCAAAACGGTATATTACTCTTTAGCAAAAAAATTTTTTTTTTTGTATGAGTTTTTTGGCCAAAGAACAAATCCGTCCGGTTTAGCCCCGGTCTCCCCTTTTTTAAAGAAAAAGCCCAATGAACACGTTCTATAATTATTCTATAACAAGAAAAGAATATAGGTCTTGAAAATTTGTACCAATAAATAATACACAATCTTATTTTAACAATTATTATAAAGCATATTTTGTTATCAATATAAATAATATTTTATGCGAAAAGTAAATTTATATTTATTTAATAATTCTTTAAATAATTTTATGTGGTTTGGTAAAGTAATAATTAGTTGTAACTGTTTTTATGCAACAACAAAAATCTCTATTCTAGATCTGTGTTTCGAGACGCCTAATAGATCTTTCATTTCTTACTGGATTTAGAAGCAAGAGATTTTTACTTGTCCAAATGCAAAGAAATTTCACGCGCGCCAAGGCGCGCGTAGACAGCTAGTACATACGTTAAACTCTTGAGTTGGCAATGCTTAGTCGCAAGATCGCATACGTTTGTCAAAAAATAGTATTTTGATAATATTTACTAAATAGTTAATCCTAGTGTAAAACTACTTGGCATAAATATTTATTACACCCTAATAAGCAATTTTTACACTATAAGTTTTTGATCATTAAAAATTTCTCAGATAAACTAAATTCTTTAACTTTAAAAAAAATAATTTGACACTGTGCAAGAACAAAATTATATATAATTTAACTTGAAAAATTATCATAAAAAATATTTTAATATTAAATAATTTATAAATATTTTATTTAATATTGTTTAGTGCAGACGATAATAAAGAAACTGAATATTGTATCTTTTCTCATGACATTTATTTTTAGTAATGTATTATTTACATGAAAATAATATAATGATTCTAATAGTATATTGCAATTAAATTTACACATACTATACGCTTTCCGAAGATCTAAATGTTAAAATAATTGATATTAAAAAATATTGAATTATATAAAATTTTGGAAACTAATTAAAATTTTGTCAAGAACTGTATTACAATTTTCAATAATAATTGAATATTTAAGAATTTTATCATTTATGTTTAAGTATATTTGAAATTTTGACGAGAATATCTATCCATACTTTGAAGTTATTTTTTGTGTATTTTTTGCTTCCTCGTGAGGAAGCTTTCTAGTCGTTTAATTTATAAAATTTTTAAAAATCCTTCAAATAAATTTTCATCTATATAGGACTATGTTATTTAAGACCCTGAACAATTGTCCGGATGTATTCACGTGTGAGTGTGTGTGTGTGTGTGGATCTCGTTTTTTGTGAACACGATAACTCGAAGAGGTTTCAACGAATTCGGTTGAAAATTGCTAGGCATATTTATCATAAAAATATCTCGAAATGGATTGATGGACATTAAAAAATCTGTAAAAAATTTTTTTTTTAAATGGAATATTGAAGTTAATATATAATAAAATCTTATTCTTTGCATCAAGACGAATCGATTGGTATATATAAAGTATAAATTGTATGAGAGTTTATAAAGTTAATGACAATTAAAGCAGAAAAATGACATTTTTTTTATCAAAAATTCAGTTCTTTCATCAAAATTTTATTTCAGAACAATAAAATTTTACTCATTTTTTTCAATAATCTTATTTGTTGCATTAAAACGGATCGATTGGTATACATAAAGTATATATTGTATTTGAATTTATAGAATGAAACATAATTAAATCCAAAAATTCGCACTTTTATTAGAAATTTATTTCCTTCTTAAAAATCATGTTGCCTTATAATAAAATGTTACTCTTGACATAAAAACAAACTAAAAATCTTCATTTCATCAAGACGAATCGATTGATGTATAAAAAGAATATATTTTATTAGCATTAATAGAATTAAATAAAATTAAAAAAATTCACTTTAATATTAAAATTTTTTCCTCTTTTTTTAATTTGTATTATTGTACAATACAATTTTATTTTTTTATTTAAAAGAAATGAATTTGAATTTTGAAATGTTAGACAACAATATGGAATATGTTTCCAAAAATTTTTTTAAACATGCTTCCTCCACGAGGAATCAAATTTTTTTGCTTATCGTAAAGAGGAAGCAAAATGTTCATGTAATGAACATCTTAATTCACAACTTGCTTTGTTCATACTTTTCTTTAAAAACTATTGTCTGAAAAATCGAAAATGTACATGTTATAATTTAAATTCAAATATCTAGGGACATTGTAAATTGATAGAGAAACTCTAGGAATGATTATGTTGGCAGTAGTGCGTGAGTAAGGTGTGTGAGTGTGTGCGCAGAATCGGGAGAAGAATTCGAACGAGCCGAGCGAGAAGTGCTGCGAGAGAATAGCGTGATTGTGAAGTCGAGGACAAAGGTCCGTATTTCGAGACAAGCGAAACGAGCGTATCGTCGAGAACTATTCATAGAAGTGAATTTTGTATTTGAGAGAGTTAAAGTCGAGAAACGTGAAGACAAGAGTTGTCGTGTTGTGAATTCAGATTATTTTAAACATTTGTATTCAGTTATTTTCAATTATTAATAAATCTATTCTAATATTATCTTAAGTGTTTATATTAAAAAAAAAATTTTATAACAACTCAGAAGTGGGATTTTAAAGAAATAGTGCAGGGAACAAAACGGAAATTGTTCAAAAATACGTGATACCATCGGAAATGACTCAGTTTTTGACAGCTATGACTCACTTGCTAACCCAGATTGCAGCGTTAGTAGAACGAGCTTCTGTTAATTCAACGCCACCGACTCATTATTACAATGTTTTACCAGATTTATCACACAACATTTCGAAATTTGATGGTCTGTCCGGACCATCGATAGCCAAAGTGTGGATTAAGCAGCTCGAGTCCACTGCTACACTACACAAGTGGACTGAAGCCGTTGCGTTTGAGACGGCGCGAAGTAATTTGGAAAAGGCGGCTAAAAATTGGTATCTTGCCAATTTAGACGAAATCAAGGATTGGCAGACATTTCGACAAGCTTTCGCTAACACTTTTATGACCGAGAAATCTTTGACGGAAAAATTCCAAGAAATGCAACAGCATTGCCAGGGTTCGAATGAAAATACACGTGAGTATTTCTTCGATAAAGTGCGACTGTGTAAGGCTTTGCACTTTGGACTGGAAGAAACGAAAACTCAGGTTGCGATAGGACTTTGTTCGCGAGAGCTCAGTACGGTGATCATGAGCAAGTCACCTTTCGACCTTGATGATTTGTTGCGGAGTATCACGGAGTTTGAGGGTTTGGAGCAAGCGAGGAAACAACGAATCAATGTAAATCGAGAACGAACGAGAGGTCAAATTGAGCAGCGAAAACCGACAACAAACGGAGAACATCGACGTTTGGTGCCATCACCAGGAAGTCATGGAGCATCATCGAGTAATCCAGGAGCATCGTCGTCTGCTGGGTCTACTGCGTCATCGAAACCTACAGATAAGTATAATTCGAATCGAGAATGTTACCGTTGTCATGAAATGGGTCATGTAGCCCGAGATTGTAAATTGAAACCTAAAGTTAAATGTTATAATTGCAACGAATTCGGACATATCTCGGTCAATTGCACAAAGCCAAAGTCAGTTCCAAAAGCTGAAATAAATTTAATAATTCCCGATAATAAAGAAACGACGTATAAAAAGTATGAGAAAATTGTTAAAGTTGGTCGCGTTGAACTTTTGGCATTTATTGACCCAGGTAGTTCCGATTGCCTAATTAGAGAATCTGTTGTTTTAGCGAACGGATTCCATTTTGTTAAAATGCAAAATACAATCGAGGGGTTTGGCGGCGGAATGGCAATAATAGAAGGCATTGTTATCGAGAGATTGGATGTTGATGGATGTGTAGCTGAAAATATTCGCTTTCGAGTTGTGAAGGATGACAGTCAACACTATGATGTGATCGTCGGGCGAAATTATACCGACCTTCAGCAAATAGCTTACTGTCGATACGATGACAGGTTTGAATTTGTTAAACGAGACAAATTCCCTTTTAAGTCATTTCCCGAAGTCGAGTCGTGTGAACAAAATTCAGATTCCCCAGTTACGTTAGAAACTACGTGTATTCCAGCGGCGTCAATTAATTTCATTAACGTAAAAATAAATAAAGCAGAAACCTTTTTACCGTCTGAAAATTTGAATGACAAGGAAATAATAATAGAGAAAGGAACCGTTTAAAACACCGATATTAAAATTGACGAGAACGTGCCGGAAATAAAACCGAATAGGAAAGAGATAACGAAAGACGATTTAGCTGAGGGCTTACCTCTTAGTAAAGAACAATATGACGAATTACTGACATTAATAAACGATTACCGAATGTGCGTGGCGTTGGACATGACAGAACTCGGACGTACACACTTGATAGAAATGGACATAGTTGAAAAACCGGGCGCGGAACCAGTTCACGCGAAACCGTACCCAATGAACACCGAGAAAAGAGATAAAATCAAAGAAAAAGTAGCCGAGTGGAAGAGGAACAAAATAGTCACCGAAACGATGTCCTCATATGCAAGACCGTGTATTCTAATTCAAAAACCCGACGGAACGTATAGACTTGTTATCGATTACCGGAAGTTAAACGCGAACACTGTCAGGTTAAATTTTCCCTTGCCGAACGTAGACGACGGCATGGAAGAATTAAACGGAGCTGTAATTTTCGCGATCCTTGACTTGAAACTAGGTTATTTACAAATTCCGCTGACTGACAGGGCGAAGGAAAAGACCGCTTTTATCACCCAGGATGAGACCGGACAATTCGAGAGGGCTATCTTCGGGTTAATGAACGCACCCTTTTACTTCGCGAAATTAATGAAAATCATTTTTGGACCGTATGGCAATAAATTGGCCTTAACGTACTTTGACGATATTTTGGTACACGCCAAGTCGTGGGGGGAGTTGTTATCAAAATTAGAAACGATATTCAAACTTTTGAGAGACGCGGGGTTAACCCTCAATTTAAAGAAGTGTAAATTCGGAGTAGATCAGGTCGATTATTTGGGGTATACTTTTGGTAAGGATGGCCTTATTCCCGGAGCGAAAAAGGTACAAGCGATCACCGAATTCCCCACTCCGAAAACCGTGCATCAGGCGAGAAGTTTTCATGGATTGGCCAGCTTCTTTCATCGGTTTATTCCCGGTTTCGCGAAGATAGCTGCGCCTATTATCGAACTATTTAGGAAAGACGAAAAATTTAACTGGACGTTAGTACGAGACAAAGCATTTCAAAGAGTCAAGCGACTGATAAGTTCTTCTCCGGTATTAGGTTACTATAACCCGAAAGCCAGCCACACGGAGTTACACACAGACGCGTGCGCCGATGGTCTAGGTGCCATGCTGTTTCAGGCTGATAGTAACGGGACGCTACGTTTGATATATGCGATAAGTCGTAGGACGTCAGAGGTAGAGCGAAATTATCACTCGTTAAAATTAGAATTGATGACAATTGTCTGGGCGATGGAAAGGTTACGAGTTTTCTTGATTGCCTTACGTTTTCGCGTTATCACTGATTGCTAGGCGTTAGTACACATTAACACCTTGAAAACTAAGAATCCACAAATCGTGAGGTGGCTTAATTCAATCGCAGATTTTAATTTCGACATTCAACACCGACCTGGCGAGCGAATGAAACACGTCGACGCGCTTTCTAGAGCTCCGATCGAAGATCCGGACGACATTTTAGACGCTGCGATTGCTTTTAACACATCGATTACCGAGGACGAAATTGTCATGTACCAAAGGAGCGATACGTTACTGGCGTGAAAAATTAGCATTTTGGAAAAGGAAGAGAAAGCTCGTACGCGAAGAGAAAAAGGTGAAGTTAACGATTATGTTCTACGCGAAGGAATTTTATATAAGAAAAGTGCTGATAATCCGGATAGGGAATTATACGTAGTTCCGCGTGCGATGAGAAAAGCGTTGGTGATCAAAAATCACGATCTGTCGAGTTACTTCGGAATTGACAGGACCGTTGCGCGAATAAGTGAAGTATACTATTTCCCTAAATTGCGAAGTTATGTGAGACGACACATAGCTTCCTGCGTTGAATGCTTGTTTGCTAAGCATAGGGCCGGAAAACAAGTTGGCGAATTAAATCCGATCCCAGTGGGTGATCGACCGTTTGCAATTGTACATCTGGATCACTTAGGTCCCTTCGTAACTTCGTCTCGTGGAAATGTATACATATTAGCGGCGATTTGTAGATTGACAAAATTCTGCCAATTATACGCAGTGCGAAACACAAAAGCGACTACGACTGTAAATAAAATTAATGATTTTGTAAACCGTTTTGGCGCGCCTGAGCGTTTCATAAATGACAGAGGCACATGTTTTACGTCGGATACCTTCAAAGAATTTTGTAAACGTCAAGGAATTAAAATTACATACAACTCAACGAAACACGCGCAAGCCAATGGCCAAGTAGAAAGGCTGAACCAGACAATCCTGCCAGCTCTACAGGCGAGTCTCACCGATTTCGAAGGTCGTCACTGGGACGACGGGTTAATTAAATTAGAACGAGACCTCAACACTTCGGTATGTAAAACCACGGGTAAGACTCCCTTCGAGTCATTATACGGCTATATTCCTAGATATGAAGCGGGGCTCGCCAGGGAGCTGACTGGAGTGTCTGAGACTTATCGTCTGCCTGAGGAAATTCGTTACGAAATTAGAGATAAGATTGAACGCGAACAACGAGATGCGAAAGAGCGCTACGACAAGAATCGTTTAAAAAATGTTAAGTATAACGTAGGCGACATTATTGTAACTAAAGCTTCGAAGGCGGCAACTGGCGAATCAAAGAAGTTGCAATATCGAAATAAAGGGCCTTTCGTTGTTACTAAAGTATTGCCCGCGGATACTTACGCTATCCAGAGTTTGACAGCAAAGGGAAAAGCAAAAAGATCGACTACGGCGCACGTTAGCCAAATCAAAATATGGCGAGGTTTTGAAAGTAAGAGTGATGACGAGAGCAAGCGAGGATTCGGAATGTTATGATTGTGATGGAGATGATGTATGCGAGCCTGTGAAAAGTGTGAAGTATGAGAGAAAAGCGAGAGATTCCGAGGAAAGAATTATTTCTGTAGATTCCTCGAATAACGATGTACGGCGAAGTACGCGAATTCGAAACCAACCGAACAGATATACGAATGTTTAAGAGAATCAGCTTGGAGGATCAAGCATTGGAAGGATGGCCGAATGTTATAATTTAAATTCAAATATCTAGGGACATTGTAAATTGATAGAGAAACTCTAGGAATGATTATGTTGGCAGTAGTGCGTGAGTAAGGTGTGTGACTGTGTGCGCAGAAACGGGAGAAGAATTCGAACGAGCCGAGCGAGAAGTGCTGCGAGAGAATAGCGTGATTGTGAAGTCGAGGACAAAGGTCCGTATTTCGAGACAAGCTAAACGAGCGTATCGTCGAGAACTATTCATAGAAGTGAATTTTGTATTTGAGAGAGTTAAAATCGACAAACGTGAAGACAAGAGTTGTCGTGTTGTGAATTCAGATTATTTTAAACATTTGTATTCAGTTATTTTCAATTATTAATAAATCTATTCTAATATTATCTTAAGTGTTTATATTAAAAAAAAATTTTATAACATACAGATATTTTTCTTGACTTTCTATAAAATTTTTATAACAAATTTTGTTTGACTGATCTAAATTATGCATATTTGTTGCTTCTTTATTTATTAGAAATTATTAAAAATTATGATTACGAAATAAGAAATTTATCCATTTTATGTTTAATTTTTATTTCTTAACAACAATATTGTTCACAAATTCATTCTTTACTTTTGGGAAAAAAATTACATATTCCTCTTTACTAATATTTTTATTGAAAAATTCTCAATTTTCATAAGGATGAAATTCTAGCAAAATTGTTAATACTTTCTGAATTTGTTTCTTCATAAAAATGAAATAAAAATGTATAAAAGTTTTTTCAAAATGTTTAAATTGCTACAGACTCTATATTTTGGTAGATTTTTCAAAAAAAAAAATTTCTTGTTCACCGATTAAAATACTTTTTTTTGTAAAATACTCATTATAAGAAGCACTTTAATAAAAAAAAGGAAAAATTTTTTGAATTAAAATTTTGAAAAAAATTACTACTTTGATTTGAAACATTTTTTGTAGTTATTGTCTATAAAAAACAGAATTCACCCTGTAAATTTAAATATGGGACGAAAATAACTTTACCACATAAAAATTAAACGTTTATCGCGGCGTTTAGGTAAAAAATTGTGACCTGTAGAGTGCTTAGAAACGAAAATTGCGCCGCCATAATCGTCATAAGCATTTATGAACTAACTTATAACACACACATATGTTGACGTCCACATGAAAAGGGCCCATTTTGTCGGTTCTAGTTTTCGAGTTATTTGCAACTTAATACTTTTTTGAGAAAAATCTTAATTTTTTTTTTATTATCAATCTACATGTTTTGACAAGTCAAATCATGAGGTTTTCATTTATTTATCGTTATTTTAAGTGTTTAACTATATTGGTTCTTTAGAAAAAGAAAAGGGCACATTTTGTCGGTCTTTTGCAAAAATATTCCGTACTTTTGAAATGGAGGGTCAAAAAAATTAAAACCTCTTGATTTGTCATCTTTAAAGTACCCTGAACTCAAAACAATTATTATCTAAATAACTTCCGAGAAGAACTAGAGATATTAATGTTAGAGTCATTGATTACGTAGTCGTAGATGTAAAAAATGTCGATATTTCGTCAAAATTTCATAATAAAACCTGTTAAAAATTTTTTAATAAGTTTAATTTCAATTCTTTACCTTCAAATGACACAATAAAATTATTCCCAATCATTAATCTTATACAAAAATGGTTTATTAATAAGAAAATCGTCTTTCTTAGAAAAGGGCCCATTTTGTCGGTTTTATGTATTTACAAAATTAAGGGGGAAAGGGTGGTTTTAAAAATTTGAAACCTATTGGTTTTTTATCTTTAAGGTGCCCTGGACTGGAAACAATTATTATCTGAACAATTTCCCAGAAGAACCGGAGATATCACAATTAATAGGTATCACAATCTTTAATTCCGTTTTTCTCGAAATGAGGTATTTGTCACTATAAATTTTGAAATTCTGTAACTTATCGAATTTTTTACCAAAAAAGTTGTTTGACCACTCAAAATTTTGGTAATTTTGCAAGGAATTTGCCCATATAGATAAGTCCAATAGTGCCAAAATGGCCCCTTTTCATGTGGACGTCGACATATATTCGCGTAAAACTTATATATAAACCCACATTAACACTTAAAAGTACGTATTATTTCACGACTTAAGAGACATGCTATTTCATTGAAAACTGAGACTTACATAACATTCTGTTTTGTAAGAAACACAAAATGAAAAATATTTCTTTGAAAGTTAATATTCTTGAAGACAAATATATGGATGATTAAATTTAAAATGTCATTCTCATGTCCTGCCCAAAAATCTGGAATACTAGTTCATATATAAAAGTTTTTGAAGTCAATTAATTTTCTTAATAACTCCTTTTACTTAAATTAACAATGGCAAAATGTCAGTGGTGTCCCCTGTCCGCACTTAAAAAATCAGAACTTTAACTTTAACCCCACAAAAAAATTGTTTATATTATTAATATAATATTTAATATTTAATAATATTAATATTTTTAAATATTAATATTTTAATATTTTTATTATTAAAATATTAATAATATTAATATTAATATTTAATATTTTTTAAATATTATTGTATCTCACTTTCAGTTCTTACACGTACTTTAAAAACCGCAACGACTTTAACTTAAAAATAAAGTCTTTGTTTTTCCAAATTGAGAAATAAAGCAAAATGTCAGTGGTGTCCGCTTAAAATTCTGTTTCTTGCAATATATTATTTTATTTTTAATAAACTTGCGTTAAATTTACATTTTATATGTAGTTAATGAAAATCTGATATTGGTTTTTAATTTATAAGCTGATTTTATTCTCATCATTCAAAAAAGATTGTCAATGAAATCTTTCAAAAATGTCAGTGGTGTCCCTCAAATTTTATATGTTTGTTTGGTCTTCAAAAGTATATAATTTATGGCAAAACTTATTACAAATATTTTTCAAGTCATGTTGAAACATTCATTATTGTAATTAGAAATATTTCACCTCTTTAAAGTTGTAAGAAATTATTTAAAAAAATAATAAATTAAATCAGAAAATTTCTTGTATTTTCTGCCTATCGTTTTTCTGCTGATGGAAATTAAAATTTGCTTCCACCTGCTCGACCACTATTATTTTTGTCCAATAAATATTTTAATCAACCAAAATAGAGTATCGTTAGTTCAAAATCCAACATGGAAAAATCAAAGTTAGTAGCATCAAAAATGAAATTTTAAATTTAATCACCCATATATTAGCACTATTTGTTTTTCATAAAATAATAGTATATTCACATCTGATAATAATACAAATGGAAACAGACAATCAGCTGTCATTTACCTTGAAAAGAAACAGAATAATCTACAGAATTTTCAAGCTCAGTCAACTAATCTGCCGTACAAAATAAAAAAGTCTATAACTGACATTTGCTTTCACTTACTTTATAAAACTGAACAAATGACTTTTGGTTAAAATTTAAAAAAACACTGTTGCCCATACTAGTACTACAATAATTCTAGGACTTTGTTATATATTTTCTAATAAAAAGTATATGATACAGTTTTGTATTTTTGTCCTATCCGAAGTTCAAGCACTTTCAAGGAAGGATTCACGTACTTTTATTCCGTGCACAAGTCCCGGCAAGATGCACTGGACACTTAAATTTCTTTTGTTAAAGTTATTGTTTCATAATTAAATTTACAAGTCAATTAACAGCAGTATATATAAAAAAATTTCCTATTGCATAAATGATTGAAAATCTAAAGGACACTCTTTCACTTTATTGACTCGCATTTGGAAAAAAATTAAGTAAGAAATTATAGTAAAATTTATAATCATCTCTCTTTATAATCACTCCAAAACAATCAACTATGATTTTTATTTTGCAAACTTCAATTATAAAAAATAAGTCTGTTTCTATTAGTTCTGTTCTGTTAGTTACAAAATAACTTCAACTAATAAAAAATAATGCATTATATAAGTTTAAAAATAAAGGATGCCAAAAGTTGGAACACGTTACATAGATAAAAGTTTTTTCTCTTCTATTGTGTCCCGTTCTCTCTTATTATAGTGTTGTAGTTTGATAGAAACAAATTTTTCATTTAGATTTTAAGAAATATTAGTGAAATTTTTGCTGTGTCTATTTACACCGAATTTAGTTTTTAGGGATAAATTGTAATAGTCTCCTATTTTTAATTAAAGTTTGCACAATGAGAAAATCAAAGTTGTGTTTTTTTGTATCATTAATAAGAGATGATTATAAATTTTACTATGATTTTTAATGTATTTTTTCCAAATGCTAGTCAGAAATGTAATATATATGCAAATGCTAATTGACAAACGGAAAATGTTTATAACCTGTTGGGGGTGATCTAAGGTTAAAGCCGTATTTATTTTAAAAATTTTTTATTTAACTGGAATAACTATTTTTTAGATTTACCCCTTGTTTCTATTTACCCCATCTGACTCTAAATTAATTTATTAGAATTTTCTATACATAGCTATTAAGTAACTTCGAAGATTGAAACTTAACCTACGTAAATGAAGTTTTGCTCAATTATATTTTCCAAAAAACGCCCAATACAATCAAAATTTTATTCACAATTACATTGAATTTTTTTTATTTTATTACTATTCTGTTAACAAAACTTTATATTTGTATAAACTATTAATTATTATTTATTTAATTTCTTTTTGACAATAATATTCAATTTGTAAAATTCAAAAATCAAGATAGATTGTATGTTTTTAGAAATGTTGGGTCAGAAAATTGTAAATAATAACAATTATTTACTCAAACAATTATTGAATTCTTATAATTAAAATGTCTTTCATATTATACTACTTTGTTTAGTTAATTATAAAATTTTCTAGGTACTGTGTGAAAAGTTTGTTAATACAATAATCATTATTTTAAAAAATTAAAAACATGTGAAAATCATAAAATATATGAAAAATATAAATTTGTTATATAATCATTAATATTAAGTAATAAATAAATACAAAATAATAAAAGTTTTAATAAGTTTAAAAATACACGTTTGAAGACACGTGTAAAAACACATGTAAAAACACATGTACTTGCACGTGTAATTATACGTGTAAAAACACGTATACACATTTATTTATATGCAAAAATATGGTACATATTTTTGCATAAATAATTATTAAAAAATTAAAAACACGTATAAATACACGTGTAAATACACGTGTAAATCTTGTTTTAAATTCGTACGTAATATAACACGTATAATTACACGTGTATTTTTACATGTGTATTTATACGTGTATTTTTTCAGTAGGGTAGTCCTCCTTCCTTAGAACCTCCATTGTCCCCAATGGTCAAGTAGAGACTTGTTAATTGATTTGATCGTCGTCTTCTTGAGGAAATAACTTTATAACATACGTATAGGTTTTTAATTCCCAGGTGCGAATTTTCGGTTGGCCCATAGTTGGGCCAACTTTTACAAGGTCGGTCCAACTTCTCGTGCCAGAGGTTGGGCCAACCATACAGATGATAACGGTTGGCCGTCTAATGGCGACGATGGTTGGCCCAACAAGTCATAAGGAAGTTGGTCCAACTTAAAATGCATATGTTGTGCCAGCTATACATTTCAATGGTTGGTCCAAAAACTGACGCCAAAGTTGGCACGACTTTAAATGCGTAAGTTTGGCCAACTTTAACAGCCAAAGGTAAAAAATTATTGAAAAACTAAATTATTTAAACAATTAACACGTTATTATTAGCAAGAACATCAGATATAACCTTTACCTATTATTATTAAACACAATCTCATACATACATTTTCGAAAATATCTACCGCTTGCTGGGATCGAACCCCTAACCTAACGCGCCGAAGACTTATACACTGACCACTACGCTACGCTCACATGGGAGTCCATACCGTTAAATGTATATTAAAGCTGCAACAGTCGGGCCAACCGTGGCCCAGAGTTAGGCCAACGGAGAAAGTTTAAGTCATTTAAACTGTTTTTCACAAAGTTTTGCCAACCGTCGGGCCAACCGTGGCCCAGATTTTGGCCAACCATAAAGATTGAGTTATTTAAACTGCGTTTTACAGAGTTTTGCCAACCGTCGGGCCAACCGTGGCCCAGAGTTTGGCCAACCTAAATTTGTAAGTCATATGAGATACGTTCCCCATAGTTGTGTCGACCTTTGTCGCCAAAGTTGGCCCGACGGTTGGTTATACTCTGCATGTAATGGTTGGCTTGCAAAGTCGGGCCAACTGTCGGCACTAGTACTTGCCAAAGTTGGGCAAACTCTGGCAACCAAAACTTCGCTTGCCAAAGTTAGGCCAACCGTGGGCCAACCTTCAAACTCTGGCGGCCAACCTAAATTCGCACCTGGGTTACTATTATTGCTAATAATAGTAACAGTAGTTTGAAGGCAACAGAAGCATAGTCGAGTGCTTCGGAAATCGTTCCCAAGATCGAAATGTTCATCTGTGGAGTGAATTTATTATTAATATTTTGTATTTTTTAATTTTATTATATATAGGGACTTTGAATTTTAAATTCTAGGGTTGTTTGAAAATTTTTTTTTGGTTTATTTTATGAGTTTTTTTTGTTTGTTAGATACTTTTTCTCATTTATTTAATTATTTTGATTAATTATAGTCATCTAGTTATTTAGTTAATGTCAAAATGTAGAAAATTTTGTCGTTTGTATGTATTTTCGATCGATATTCTCAAACGATATATCGAACGATATATCGAACGATATTTTGTATTGTTGAATGTAAAATTTTTTTTTATTTTGCTTGATTAATTATGATATTTGTTGATTTCTTCAGTCTTAACATAACATTTCAATTATTCTTTTCTATAAAATTTTTGTATTAGTTGATGTTTTTGTTAATTTTTATAATGAGTATATCGAAGTATATATCGATCGATATATCGTTATTCGATAGTTTATAAAGTAGTTATTTAGTTGGATTATTTTAGCATTTAAATTAATTTCTACGTTATAATAATTAATTGTTAACTTATTATTATTAGTTGTTATTATTTTAATAGTTTAAAATATTTAATTTTTACTATTTTATATTACGTATGGAGCGTTCCACGCGAAATCGGACAGTATTTGACTTTTGCATCTCAGATTTTTTTTAAATATTTTTTTTCTTTTAGTGCTCATTGAAATAAGCTACCATGATTTTTTTCAATTTTTTCAGATTATGATAAATTTTTTAATTTATTAATAATATAAATGATTTCAAAGGTATATAATATACATATAATAATAAACAAATTTTTTATTTAAAAATAATACTAATATGAAAAAATTATGAATTTTTCAAAAAAAAATTTATTTTTTTAATTTTGACAGATTGCAGTAAATTAATTAGTTACTTACTTAATTACTTTTGTAACATATATATATATATATATATATATATATATATATATATATATATATATATATATATATATATATATATATAAATATATATATATATATATATATATATATATATATATATATATAAACAATAAATTTACAGTTTTTAACATATTAACGGTGTTGGAGGTCGAAAACAGGTCAGTGTTGCCAACCCACTCTCCCCCACTTTCCTGTATTTTTCCACTTTGATCACTTTTTGTAAAAGAAACTAAGCACTTAATCAAAAAAGTGGGCCTGTACCGTAAAATAAAATTAAATAGAGAATTATTAAAAATTTGCTTGATCTCGATACGATGTTTCTACAAGCCACAAAACGATTTTTGCGATGACAATTGACAGATGTAGGTGACTTGATTTGGGGATAAAATGGCCGCACAACAGAAAGGTGGAGTAAAGCGGGTTGCCTACGTAAAGGCATAACAGTATGATAAAACAGGGCAGTAACTTTTAGTTTGTTGAAAATTATAAAAATAATATTTTGCAATAATAAAAACTAATTTAAAGAACATAAATAAAGGGGTTTTTGTTTATAAAAATATACTTAACATAAAATATGTTTAATTAAAACGAAATGCCATTTTTTTAAAATTTTGTTATTCATTAAAATAATTTTTTAAAAAGATTAAAAATTAAAATTGCTAATTAGTATCTCTAGAGGTGCAATTTCTTAAATTGTAATAAATACAAATATTCAAAATGACAAATACACAGAATTTTGAAAAATTAAAATATATCTAACATTTATTGAATTTTTTTGTAGTATTATTGAAAATTAATTAATTATTAATTGGAAAATTAGATTCCAGGTAAAAATGATTCGTACGAATTTCGTTCAGAAATCCGACCAGATTCGTAAAGAATTCCTATCAAATTCATATGAAATTACTAGCGAAATTCGTGTGGCGTTTTGAAACGTTTTTTCGCACGAATATTCGTGCGAAAAATACCTGAATTTTTTGAAAAGGATTTTCAAGAAATATTTACGTTCGGAAATCCATATGAAAATTCACACGGAATAATTTTTGACAATTTTTTCAAAAATTTTCGAACAAATTTCCATTCGAAATTCGAGCGAATTACGAACGAATTTATTTTGGAAATTTTTTTTATAAAATTCTGCTCGAAATTCGTATAGAATACCGCATGAGATGTCAGCCAAAAATTTCCTTAAAAATTTTCGACGAAATTTCATACGGAATTCGAGCAAATTGCGAACGAATTTACTTAGAAATTTTTTTTATAAAATTCTCCTCGGAAATTCGTATGTAATTCCGCACGAAATATCAGCCAAAAATTTCCTGAAATGTTTTCGACGAAATTTCATTTGGAATTCGTAAGAAATTCGAGCGAACTACCAAAGAATTTGTTTGGAAATTTTTTTTATAAAATTCTACTCGGAAATTTGTATGGAATTCCGCACGAAATGTCAGCCAAAAATTTCCTAAAAAATTTTCGACAAAATTTACATACGGAATTCGTACGAAATTTGAACAGAATTTTATTAAAAAATTTTTTTAATAAATTCGTTCGTAATTTGCTGGAATTTTGTACGAATTCCGTATGGAAATTTCGTCGAAAATTTTTGGCTGACATTTCATGCGGAATTTTATACGAATTTGAGAGCAGAATTTTATTAAAAAATTTTCTGAAATATATTCGTTCTTAATTCGCTTGAATTTCGTACGAATTCCGTATGTAAATTTTGTCGAAAAATTTTAAGGAAATTTTTGGCTGACATTTCGTGCGGAATTTCATACGAATTTCCTAGCAGAATTTTATACAAATTTTCCAAAAATAGTTCATGCGTAATTCGCTCAAATTTCGTATGGAAATTTGTCCACGAATATTCGTGCTCAAAACGTTTCAAAACGCCATACAAATTTCGCTAGTAATTTCATACAAATTTGATAGGAATTCTTTACGAATCTAGCCGGATTTCTGAACGAAATGTGTACGAATTTAGTACGAATCATTTTTTCCTGGGATGAAATTAGAAATTATTTATTAAGTAAAAAAAAACGTAAAAAATGTACTATTTTTTTCCTTATATATTGGTTAAATTATCTTTAATAATTTTTTTCTAACTTATACAAATTTATTTTATTCATTTCTATAAAAATAATTTATTTATGTTTTTTTCCTCAATTATATAAGATACTAAAAAAATTTGGCGCTAATAACTTTTCTATTCTAAAACAATAATTACTTATTCTACTATTTTGAAGTCCCTTTCTATAGGCAACCAATTCATAAGTTTATTTTTGACGTTAATACTGTCAATTTGTATAGCGAAAACAATATTGACGCTCGTAGAAAAATCGTATTATTTCAAACAAATTTTTTCTTAAATCCTTATTTAATAAATAATTGCAATAAAAAGCCCCTTTATATAAGTTTTTGCTTTTTCTCTTTCCTTTTAAATTATCAAACACTTTCTATTGATTTTTTGAAACTTTTTATTTTTACAATTTTTTAAAAAGTAATTTGACAGTTTCCCAAAAAGAGCTCTTTATCGTAAATGAGTACTAAATAAAGATAAAAAAATGTTTAAGATTAGAGTTCTAATAATATTATACACGGAGAGACTTTTAGTTACAAAAATTACTTTATTGTATTTCGATATTTCTAATAAAACGTAAGAATTTAGGGATAATCGAGGTACGATGATGATAGTTCTTATTTTAATAATAAGTAGTGTTATTTTTTTATCTACTATTGTAATTTTTAGGGAACAGAAGTTAGTATAAAAGTTTAGAAAGAATATTATTTGATGTTAAGACAATTGCAAATACGAGAATATAGAACATATTTATAATACATTCTGATATTTTTATTTGTAAACCCACTGTTTTGAAAACTATTAAATGTAAAAAAATTTTAGATACTGTATTATTTTTAATATTAACACGCTTTGAAATGGTAAGCAGTTTGAATTTTTACAAAATTTTATTAGAATATTTTCACGAAGGTTTCCGAACACTTCCGTCCACAACCGAAGACAGTTAATGTTAGGCGAACACTCGGCAAACAACCGAGCGTCATCATCGTCTTGAAAGTATTTTGTTAAAAACGTTTCAAAAGTTATTAGTAATTAAACAATTGAACTGTGTAATAATATTATGATAAATCATATATTAATTTATTTACATATGTATTATATAAGTATACACGTGCCTAGTAACGCATTTTGTATACCCCTACATATATATATATATGCTATATATATGTAGCGTCACCTAATCTTCACTTTTAGTATAAAGCTAGTAGTATAGCAATGGGGATCCTGGCCCAGTTACCGACGGTCGGTAAGGTAGATTTCTCAATAGCTCACTTTCAAGTAGCTTGGAAGGGGTGTTCTACCTTACCAACCGAGTACCGACTGCCACTGCTCAATTCGAACCCCCTTGGCGGGAATTTTTGAAATTTCAAGTGGCTTGGAAGGGGTGTTCTACCTTACTAACCGAGTACCGACTGCCACCGCTCAATTCGAACCCCCTTGGCGGGAATTTTTGAAATTTCAAGTGGCTTGGAAGGGGTGTTCTACTTTGCCGGCCGATTTTTAGTACCGGCAGCCACCGCTCAATTCAAACCCCCTTGGTGGGATATATAATTTTTTTTTTCAAAATTTCAAGTGTCTTGTTGGGGGGGGTATTTTTAATGTACCGATTTGTTTTGTTTTGATTGCCTCCAATAGATGGCGCCACCATCAAATTTAAATTTGTATTATTGAATGTTATATGGCTTGAGTGTGGTATTTTTTAAATATTCCCGATGATTTTTGCATCTGCTATCAGTAGATGGTACTATTTTAATAAATCAAATTATCCTTTGTCTTAAGATTATACAGGGAATTTATAGTTATTGTTTGGTTTCACTTACCAATTTAAAAATTATGTTCGAAGAGGACACAAACATCAATTCATACAAAATCGAACTTGTAGAGTGATTGAAATTCTAAAATATAATTCAGTCATTTTAAAGTTTAAATCTTATAGTCTATATGGATTGGCTGATATTTTCTTATAGAATTTTGTCTAACTGAAGAGACCAATCACAATGCTGCTTTAGAAATGAAAGTTCGTTTTGTTAAGTTGGCAAAAGTGATTTGATTGCTCATAGAGTCAGTGTTGTGCCGTTTGTCATCGCAAGAAGTTGGAAAACAAAAATGGTAAGAATATTTCGCATAACTTATTTTAATAATGACATATGTAAATAATTAATAATTTTGAATATTACAAAATAATATTGCAATAAAAATTTCAAGTGTTTTTAAAAATTTCATTTAATTTTCAGAATTTCAATCACAACAGACGATTTTGTGGGAGTTGCTGCTTGTGCACTCTTTTAAGCATAATTCCTGATTTTGTAAGTAAAATAAAAACAATAATTATAGTATTAATAAAAATTAAAGTTATATAATTTAATTCTGTAGATTATATATCGTTTTAGAAACATTTTATAATGAATTTCAACCTTTGAACAGTTATCTCAATTTCTTTTCACTGACAAAACAAATGTTTTTACCCTTGAACAGTTTAGCGGTCATTTGAAAAATTTTATATACCTATCTGTGACTCGAAGGTTAAATTCATCATAAAATATTTCTAAAACGATATATAATCTACAGAATTAAGTAATTAATACTTTATTAAATGTATAAGTTTATTTGTAGTTTAATTAACTATTGTAAGATTGTTAAAACAAAAAAACAAGAATGTATTCACTAATAAAACTTAAATATTTTTACAGACTGATTTTGGAGTTGGTCAACGACCTCAAAATTTCAACAATAACTTCCAGCAACCGCAACATTTTCAGCAACAACAGCAGCCACATCATTATCAGCAACCGCATCACTATCAGCAACAACAGCAGCCACATCATTATCAGCAACTGCATCATTATCAGCAACAACAGCAGCCGCATCAACAGAAGTCGCATCAACAACAGAAGTCGCATCAACAACGGCCTTGGAATAATACTGGTCCTCAACGACATCATCAGCCACATTATCATTATCAACATGAACCACTTAATAACAATGTAAGTATTAAAATTTTATACTTTTCCAAAAATTCTAGTTATAATTAAAAAATTGCTATATCTGTTTTCTTTAAATTCAAAACAATAATTTAATTTAAAAATAGTGATTCTTTTAAAACTTCAATTTTTCCCAATTTTTCTAAATTATGTGTTTATATATAAATATATGTGACTTGGTCTATGAAAAGAGACCTTACGTATAACAAAATCATTTATTTTTACTTTTTTGTTGATAATAATTTTTTATTATTTAAAAAAGTTGACAGTTGTTTGACAACTCTCAACAGTTAAAATTGAAATTGGATATTATATTTGTAATCAGTGACCTCAAAAACCTTATTACTATCTTCTTTTTTTTACAAAGCGATCACTTTTTAGAAAAGTTGACAGCTGTCAAATTGTTAATTTAATTTTATATTCGTAATCAGCGGTTTTTCTAAGTTAAACTTTAACTGATGTTTTCTCGAAAACTTGTTTCCGCAAGTAAGGTCTCTTTTCACTGTCAAGGTCACATATATATATATATATATATATATATATATATATATATATATATATATATATATATATATATATTTTAAATACAAAGTCTTAATAAGTTAATTGTAAAATTATAATAAATTGATTAATGTTAGATTCTAAATAATATAATCTATTCAAAATTTAATTAATAAAGAGTAAAAAAATGATAATATATTTGATAGGAAAAGATGAAAAATGAATCACATCAGAGGATCTCCAGGTGGAGTTCTGTTGACGTAAAAAAAATGTCGATTTGGAATACATTCCAAAACCAATAAATGAGGCCAGAAAAGTGTTGAGACATCTTCTACAAATGAGAAAAAAAATTAAGATTTGCAGTACATCCCGATACCTATTAAAAGAACCAATGAGGGAAATGACACGATTAAAAATGAAATTCCTCAATTACACCCATCTCCAGCAAGGTCGGATTCTGAAGAATCTTCGTCTTTTTCTTCTTCGTCAGCTTCCTCCTCGTCAGCTTCATCGAGCTCATTAAAAAAATTGCGAAAATCAGCCTTAGCTTCTACTTCGATTTTACCTGAACCATCAACCTCAAAAAATTTACCACTACCAGCTTCACCAAAACCTTCAACAACACAAAATTTACAACCACCAGCTTCACCATCAAAAAATTCAAAACATTCTACCTTGAAAAATTCAAAAAAGAAAAAGAAAACGGTTTCACCAAAATTAGCAGAAAATAATTTATCGACATGTAAGGCTTCAAAAATTTCAAATGAGGAGTTAGCTTCAGCGAT
>CM065479.1:39267410-39326218 GCA_032873175.1 Leptopilina drosophilae
TGTTGTCATCCTCTTCAGTTTGATGTACTCTGTTTAGGATTTCAGAATCAGATAGTGTTCCAGTAGTCACTAGTTCATCATCACATGACACAAAATCCTCAAATCGAACGTTTACATTTTCAAGTCTATTCCAGTCGGCTTCTAAGTTGACGTCTATATTAAAAGTTTCTTCTGGTATTTCTTCTGGAAGCATAACAAAGCCACATTTTTTGAAGCAGTTAGAAATTGTAATAGACGTTACATATCTCCAAGCTTTGTCTGTAAATCTAATCGCATGTAACACGTTTATACGAGACTCATTCCTTTGTTCTATGTCAGTTATCATTTTTCTGACAATTTCCTTTCTATAAAACGTTTTGAAGTTCTTTATTACTCCTTGATCTAAAGGCTGTAGCTTAGATGTTGTATTAGGTGGCAAAAATTTAACTTTCACTGCTTTCAATGACAGAATCGCATTATGTGCTGTACAGTTGTCAATAAAAAGCAATATTTTTCGTCTCTCTTTTATCATTTTGTTATCAAGTTTAATTAGCCTCTCTTTAAATATCTTGGTCGTCATCCATGCTTTTTTATTGGCTTCGTAGTCAAGTGGAAGAGATTTACAACCTTTAAAACAACAAGGTGACTTGGATTTCCCAATAACCAAAGGTTTCAATTTTTCGGTCCCTGTCATATTTGTGGCTAGCAATAGGGTTAGTCGCTCTTTACTGTACTTACCTCGATGTCATTTTTCATTTTTAAAAATAAGGGTTTTGTCAGGTAAACATTTAAAAAAAGTCCAGTCTCGTCGGCATTAAAGACATCCTTTGGTTCATAATCTTTTAATAAACTTTGCAGTTTAATCTTCCAATCGTTACGTATTGCGTCACTTACACTTGCACTTTCGCCACAAACTTTTTTAAATACAAGTTCATGGCACTTTTTAAAATTCTCCAACTAACCATTACTGACTCGAAAAGAATTATGTCCTAATGATTTTAAAAATGATTCAGCTTTTTCGCGAAGGATAGCCCCGCTAACACTAATGTTATTGTCACGACACTGATGAAACCATGTCAACAAGCATTCTTCCAAGTCATGAAACTCAGCTTTACGATTTCTTTTGGTGCTTAAATTTTTACTTAATTCATATCTTGAAAGTAATTCTGTTTCACTTTTCATTATTGTCGACAAAGTGCTTGCTGGTATCCTTCTTAATTGTTCAAAGAAGTGCCGAAATGCTCTGTAATTAATTATTTATATTGAAAAAATATATTTTGTTAAATATTATTTATCACAATTAATAAATTAATTTAATTTAATTTTTGTAATAAACTTAATTGTTTTCGAATTTATTATTTCCTATTTAACAGTTGCGTTAATTCTGAATTGAAAACACAAATAAAAATAAGATTCGTGTATTGCGTGCTTACAAGTAGAAAGTCTAATTAATACTAATTATAGCTTTGAGTTTGAAGAATTAAACTTTTCACGTTCTTATATACAAAATTCGACTTACCGAGTCTGATTTTCGAACTTCGAGTTATAGAGTCTAACAATGCACTATTAGTACCTTAAGGGACATTGCTATTTTCTTCGACTTAAAAATTGTAAATAATTCGAGATATTGAGTATTTAAGGCTTCAACGGGAGGGGAATGCTATTTTTTCGACTTACTAAGGAATTCGACTTAACAAGGTTCTACTGTAGTTGTTTTGGTCTCTGGCTCCCGGTCTATTATGTCCTGTTTTCCCTACAGAAAACGGTCCGGTTTGACCCACAGGCCCATTTTGAGAATAAATGTTTGTCAAAAAGAAACACTTTGAAAAATCATCAAAATTTTTGGTGGTAAATATTCCTGAGGTGTGTATTTGCCAAACCTAAGACCTAATATTTGGAAAGATTATACGATTTTCTCAAAATTTTCTTAAGAAAAAATTCGTAAAAGTGTAGGAAAAAACTGAAACAAAAACTTTTGCTCCCTTCGTCGCTCAAACGCAAGCTAAAACTGTCATATTGAAAAAATAAGGTATACTAAACATGGTTGTTTTATATTTATGAACAACACTTTTTCCAATTTCGTCATTTCGGAAATATTGAGAGGGATCCGGTTTACCCACCGGTCCGGTTTGCCCCACTCTCCCGTACGTATAGCTTATAAAAACTAAAATTATTGTTAATTCTTAAATTGTTTATAAAATTGTTTATAACATTAACTATAATAATCGTCGTATTCATTCATTCATTCTGTCCAGTCTGTCCACACTTGAAGTTAGTCATGATTATGCTTTTGTTTTTCTTTTTATATGTTTTGAATTTTTGATAGATAATATTATTTTTCTTTATATATATATATTTTTTTTTTTCACTCTTACTTCTTAAATTTAATAATAGGTTTTTATTTATTTTATTAGAAATATTATTTTTATTTTTCAAATAATACTAAACTATTTTCATTAATTTACAAAAATTATTTATTATATTTTTCCATATTTCTCTTTTTCCCAGAAAAATTAGCACTTTGTAACAAATATTTTAAGACTAGGATATTATTCTTTTCATTTTTTTTTTCTTAAAAAAAAATTAAAAAAATAGTTGGGAAATTAAAATAACAAAATATTTTGCATATTTTCTGCTTCTCAGTGACAATTTATAAACAAAGTACAAGTTTTAAGTAAAAAAAAAATAAATAAAATAATTTTTTTTTTATTTTAATAAACAATTTTTTTAGATACCCCAATTTCTAATAATATTTTTAGTTACTTTCAAATAATTTAAATGTCTTAGGATTACTCTTATTCTGCCTTTTGGGCAGAAATATTTTTATTTTATCATTTGTTTTGCTTGAGAAATTTATTAAAGACTTGATCAGGGTTGTCACGCATTTATTTATTTGAAAGTTCCTCAAATTTTTTTTTCAGTTTAAAAAAATTGGAAATTTTCCATATTTTTTTTTTAAATAACATTTTTATTACCACATTAATAATACGAAAGAATTGATTTCGTTTGACGATTTTTAATAATATTTTTAAGAGAAAAAAAAATTTTACAAAAAAATTTGTAAATAATAATACATAAAAATAATATTAAAATAATAATAATAATAATAATAATTTGCAAATAATAAATTTTTTTTTTTAATAATTGAACTTTTGCAAAGAACTTTATTAAAATTTTCTTTAATTATTGAATTTTGCCAAAAATCTTGTTAACAATTTTTAAAATAATTGAAATTTCGACGAGAATATTAAAAAAATTGAATACGTATTTTCTTCAATAAAATTTCACAAAACAATTCAATTATTTTAAAACAAATTTCAACAAAATTACTTTGATGAATTCAATTATTTTTAAACGTAATATAAATATATTTTTTTTTTTTTGCAAAAATCCAATTATATTTCTAAATTGCCAAAAATTCCCTTTAAAATTTAAATTATCTTTATAACCAACAAAATCCATTTCCAAAGTTCAATTATTTTAATATGTACATTTTCATCAAATTTCTCTAAAATGCAATTATTAAAAAAAAATTCATTACAAATTTTCAAAAGCATTCATTCATTATTTAAAAAAAATTTGTTGATAAAGCTCAATTGTTTAAGAAAATGTTTACTTCCAGGGTCCAACAAATAAATTCTCTCAGAATTCTCTAATAAATAAATATTTTTGAATATGATATTCAATTTTGATCCAAAATTTTAACTTTAAACTTTAACTTTAACTGAAATTAATTATTCAATTTATTAGAAAATTCTACAAGAAATCAACTATCCAACTATAAAAATAAACAATTTATTAAATACTAATTGGATGTTTCTTAAAATTCAATTTTCATAAAGAATTTCACCAAAATTTAATCATTATGTTTTTTTTATCATTGAACATAAATAATAATATTATATATCATTGAGTATTTGCAATCATTTATAATTTTTCCAAAATTCAATTTTTTTTTTAGTGTTTTAAGTAAAATTCATCCATAAATCCATTATTATTTTTAATAATGAATGAAATGTAAAAATATAACAAATTTTATAAGAATTTGAATTATTAAAGTTTTTCATAAACCTGAATTGTATTTAAAATCTGTAAAGTTTGATTGAAAATCTTTTCAATAATGAGGAATATAACATTTAGAGTTTTCTTAAGAATTTTCGAAATTGAATATTGTTTCTGTACATTTGACAAAATTTTCTGACTTTTTCGTGATTTTCCCGAATATATTTAGAAAAATAGTGATTTTGAATAAAATTCTTCTGAATAATTGAATTTTTTTTTTAATGCCAATGAAAAAGAAACTTCACGCGCGCTTTAGCGCGCGTTATTTTAGCTAGTTAACTATAATAATCGTCGTATTCATTCTTTCATTCTGTCCAGTCTGTCCACACCTGAAGTTAGTCATGATTATGCTTTTGTTTTGTTTTCTTTTTCAAAACACTTTTCTTAACAGATCGAAATTATACAGTTTTTCGATCTGTCAATATCAAAATTTTTATTGTTTAAGAAATAAGAAGGTTAAAAGATATTGTTTTTATGAAATAAGGTAAGAAATTTTCATAATATTGATTTATAAATTTTATAATTATTTTTTGTTTATTTTTTTTAATTATTAGTTTCTTTTATTAAAAAACAAAATATTTAATTTCATTTGAAGAATTTCTTTTATAAGATTTAATTTTTTAACCTTCTAAAGATAAATTTATTTTAAGTTTCATATAAAAATTAATAAAAAAATTTGCATAATTTCTTTTTCTTTATTTAAAATCGAAAAAAAATAAAGTAATTTGAACTATTTATATTTCTCCATCAACATTTTTTTTAAAACCTTTCATTTCGTAATTAATTTTGACAATCATATTGTTTTTACAAAATTTGTAGTATTTTTTGCATAATTTTCTATTTATTTATCACAATTTTTTAAATAAATATTGATTAATAAATAATAAGAATTAATTTTTTAGTATTTTTTTAATAATATGAATTGAAGTCTTATTTATTTTTTAATAATTCTAAAAAATAATTATTAAATTAAAAATCTATTGATTTTATTTAGTGTTTTGCTTTGCTGTACCCAGTTTTTAATTGGATTTAAAAATAAAAATTATTTGACTTTTAAATTTAATTTTAAAAATAAAGCAGGTGATGGTGATAAATAAAAATGATGAAAATTATTTTTATAATTTTCTATTAAAAAATAAGCGTAGTCCAAAAATCTTTTGTCGGATAAATCGAATTTCTATAGTTTCTTTTATTTATTTCTAACAAAATTTGAAAATTATTTAACAAAATGTTAATTGTTATTAAAAAAAGATTAAAAAAGTGGAATAATTTCTTTATTTTTTAAACATAATCTTTAACAAAATTTTGATTTTTTAGAGATAGTTGATAATATAAATGTTTTGGCTTAATTAACTATTTTTTAGTAATTTCTTCTTAAAATTTAATACTGTAAAAATTTAATATTGTATTCTGGGTCATTCCAACGATAATCAACTATCTATAGAGCTGGTTGCTCGAAGATTTTAAAAAATTCTGTAATTAATATATATAATATATATAATATATATATATATATATATATATATATATATATATATATATATATATATATATATATATATATATATATATATTATATTATATAATATTCTTTAGTAAAAGTAGATTATCTTTTAGTGGTTTATTTTACTAAATACATTTTACATTCTTTTAAATAATTTTTTTCAATTTTTAACTGGTTATGCAGTCTAACGTAGCCCATTTTTCGAAAACTCAGTATAAATCATTAAAAATAGAAATATAAATACTGATTTTTATTTTAATATACGTATATTTGCTAAATGCATTTAAGTAATAAAAAATTAATTGAAAATAATTCACCAGAACAGTAAAATTAGTATTATTTTGAATTTGCACAGTATGAAAAACATAATTTTCTTTTACTTATATCTTTTGTGGAAAAAAAGGAATTTCAACGAATCCTCTTAAACTTGATTTCTTTTAAAATTTTAAATTTATTTTCATTGAAATTTCCTTGGGCACCCTTCTCATTAATTTATTATTTAATAAATATGAAAAATTATATGAATTTAACCAGATTTTCATTGAATTTTTATTTTCAAGACTGGATTGAAGTTTGTTTTCTTTGATCGAAGGATAAGGTGTTATGTCAATTTTTAAAATGAGGTGAAAATGATGAAAATTTATAAAATAGAAAATCTGCAAACTTTTTTCTCTATTTTTAATGATATTTTCAAAATAATTGTCATTAAGAAAGAGAAATTATATATTTATAATATTTTATATTATAATTTCGATTTAATGATAATTGTTGTTAAGCTATGTTTGTACTGCGTACTGACATAAGTTTGATTTTATTTGTAAAAATTAGAAACACTGCGATAATAATTGTTTTGGTACAATTAACTACTTTTTTTAATTTAATAATAAAAATGAATGAGAATATAAATTGTAATTTTAATTCGTGATCATAATTGTATTCTTTTAACAATTGAAATAGAATGTGAACGCGCGCTTTAGCGCGCGTATTCTATGCTAGTTGTTAAATAATAATCTTTTTTTAATATTTATGACTTTCAAAAAACCAATTTGTTTATAAACATTATAGAAAATATTGTTAAATCAGTCATAGTCATAAAATTTTATCAAAGATGTCAGTTTTATTATAATTTAGTACATTTGTGACAAGAAAATGTGTATTTGCAATTTGTCTTTCTGTCTATTCAAAATTTTAGATATTTAGGCCACCATTTTGGAGGCCCAAATTATTCCTGTAACGATTTCCAATTGAAAATATTATAGTTTAAATGAAACTAAACAATAAAAATATTGTGTTTTTTTGTTTAAACAATCATAACTTTTAGTCATTTAATCATTAAAGGCTCGGTCGAGCTTTTCCGGCATTTCGTGTTTCGAGCCGAGCCTTATATAAAGCTCGAAAAAGTTCGGGTACTTGAATTTTTCGGGTACTCGATTTTTTCAGGTATTCGATTTTTTCGAGAACTCGTGATAAAAAAACTTGTATATTTAATTATTTAGATACTCTTCTTCTTGACACCCGGATGTTCAGGAGTCAAGTAAAAATCATCCTCAGGGGATTTTTTTTATTGAATAATGATAAACATAGACTAACCCTAAAGTGCAACCGGGTGTCCTGAAGTCAGGTGAACATCTTCAGAGAATTTTTGTTTCTATCGAATAATTATAGCTAAGGACTAACACTTAACTGCAACTGGATGATTAAGAGTAAGTTGAAGGTCATCTTCATGTCATTCTGTGTTTTCTCATAAATCATGCTTCCAAAATAATACTAAAGACCATCCGGATGTACAGGAGTCAGGTAAACGTCATCTTTAGACAATTTTTATTTTATCTCGAATAACTATAGCTATAAACTAACCTTAATGTGCACCTTGGTGAACAGGAGTCACCTGAACATCATCTTCATCTATATCGAATAATCATTCGATGAGCACCTAAATTTCCAGATGATGCTGTTCAACTGACTCCTGGATATTAGTGTGTACTGTGATATTAATTAAGAACTATAATTATTAAATGGAAACCAAAACGGACTTCGCGTCATCCGTGGTGAAGCTAGCTTGTTGTTGACCTGACGTAATTTTTATTAAAAATTAAATGTACAATAATGTTTGTTATTTAAAAAAAATAATAATATTTTGTTATTTTGGAAGCATGATTACTCGAAAAAAATAGAATTCCCTGTAGATTATGTTTACCTGACTTCAGGATACCTGGAAGCATTGTAGGGTTACTCTAAATCAAAGCTTATTCAGTAGAAACCAAAATTTCATGAGGATCATTTTCATTGACTACTGGACATTCGGGTACACATCACGGTTAGTTTATAGATATGATTATTCAATAGAAACCAAAATTTCTTGAAGAAGATGTTCATCTGACTCCTGGACACCCGGGTGTTCTATGTTTCTGATTATTCAACACAAACAAAAATTTCCTAAACATGATTTTCCCTTGACTCCTCGACACCCGGGTGCACTTTAGTGATGGTCTATAGCTATGATTATTTTTATGAAAACCTAAATATGGATTTTCAAAACTTTTCGCACAGAAACTCGTATCAAAATTCGCACTGAAATTCTTTTGACGATTCCGAATTTTGCACGAAATTTGAGCGAATTCTAAATGGATTAATTTAAAAAATTGATTGGAAAATTCTACACGGAAATTCGAATAGATTTTCGTACGAAATATCAGCTAAAAATTTCTTCAACAATATTCGGACAGATTTGCTTATGACATTCGTACAAAATTTGAGGGAATTACTAACGGATTAATTTAAAAATTCATATGGATTTCCGTACGAAATATCAGATAAAAATTTTATCGAAAGAAATTTATCTAATTTTTCAAACGAATTCCGCACGAAATTTGAGTGAATCACGAACGGATTAATTAAAAAAAATCAATTAGAAAATTCTGCATGGAAGTTCGTATAAATTTCTGCAAGAAATGTCAGTAAAAAAATTCTTCAAAAAAATTTTGCCAAATTCACTTACGAAATTCCTACATTTAAAAATTTTTAAATTAATCCGTTCGTAATTTACTAGATTTTCGTACAGAATTCGTTTGAAAATTTGGCCGGACATTTTGGAAAAAATGTTTTGCTGATATTTCGTTAGTAAATCCATACGTATTTTATTGCAGAGTTTTAGAATTAATTTTTTAAAAAAATTCGTCCCTAATTTGCTTGAATTTCGAACGGAATGCGATAAAAAAATAGCCAAAAATTGTATAAAAAAATTGTAGCTGACATTTCGTGCAAAAACATTTAAATTTTCGTCTAGAATTATTTCAAAAAATTTTTTTAATTAATTCGTTCGTAATTCGCTTGAATTTTGTACGGAATTTGTTTTCGTACGAAAAACGTTTCAAAACACCACACGAATTTTACTAGTAATTTCATACGAATTCTATAGGGAATCTGTTTGTTGTAAATTGAAGTTAAGGTGTCACATCCTCTAAACGTTTTTCTTTAGATTTCTTTAAATTTTAACGATATAGTTTTATTATTATTGTTTAAATATTTGCAAAATTTTAAGAATTTTCATTGCACCGAACCAGAGACATTCGCTATCAAAGTTGCGTTTTGTGCATGTAAAACGTGATTAATGGGTGGGGAGATCTATATTTTTTAAATATAAACATAAATTGTTTATGTATTTTTTTAAAACATTTAATATGTTATACACGAATACGTTTTGAAACAAAATGTACAAAAAATGTATAGTTGACAGTCTCGTTTTCTTATTATTATGAACTAAAGCTTCTATTTCATGACGTTATTTGTAATATTTAGCACCCCCACCACTGTGGCGCACATGTACGACTATATTTGTGATGGTAAGGTACATGTTGAGCAAAATTATAAAAACTTGAAGGCAAAAGTACAGTGCTTTGTAAAGCATTACGAGGCTACAAACTTTAGACTCCGATTACAGGGGATGTGATACCTTAAAGAGCGTCATTGCAATAATACTTGTTTAAAATTTATAATATATCTAAGTATCAATTTTTCTTAGTTTTTAATAAGTGTTTTTTTACATTATTATGTTTTTATAAATTGGAAAAACCATATTAAAACACTCGTCTAATGGTGCTGACTAGAAAGACGCTTTCTTTTCATCATTATTATCACACAAATCACAATATCATTTTAAATGACAATTTTAGTGTACTTTATACTAAACACATGCATACCTTAAGTACTAATATGGCAAACTATAATTGTCAAAGTTAAAATAAACATCCCTAAAGATCAACTTTTCGGGATCATAAACGTTTGGTGTTTTTTGTTTATATTTATGTATATTATTTTGTTTTTTTTCCTTCTTCATTTTAGTTAACTAGTGAATTCGATAGGCATTGAAACCCGAGAATTGCCAACGCCTTTCCATATTTGCTCCAATTCCTATTAATTCTTGTTTAAATACTTCTGGAAATCTTTGCATTAGTAATTCCACTTCGTTCGGTCGTAAGCCGGGTTCCATTTTTTGTAGATACGACCAAACGTAATCGACACTAGCACCGAATGGATGGATATGTAAAAATGTTGCTATAAGTCCTGAAATAGATAGAGGTTCTGTTAATAAAAATTTTTCTTTTTTGAATAATTTATGAAGAAATAATTCAGAAGTAAAAAATAGTTACCTATTAATTTTGCATCTTTTTGTGTAATTTGAATTGATCCGATGGTTGATAGATGTTTTGGTGTTTTTGACTCCTCATTTACGTCGTCATCTTTATCTAAAGTTATAACCTCATTTTCAGACGGTTCTTCTTTTTTGGTGGCGGTCAATTTTAACGTGAGATCCTTTATTTTTTTATCGTCTTGTGCTTGTTGTTTTCTCGATTGCATTAATTGTTCTTGCATTCCCTTTAAAGTTTGTTGTAACATTTTCATTTGTTTTTCCTTTCCATCTATTTCGTTTTTTGTTTCTGATTTCAATAGATCAACCTGTTAAGTAAATTAATTTTATATTTTTGACATATCTTTATATTATTTTACCTTAAGTCTTGAACCTTAGGTCACCCCTAACAGTTTCTAAGAACTTAACCATTTTTCGTTTATCAATTAGCATCAGTATATACAAAAATATTACCTATTATATAAATAATTAAAAATCAAAGAAGACACCCTTTTAATTTTTGACTGGCATGTGGAACAAACTAAACTAAAAATTCATACTAAAATTTATAATTATCTCTTATTCATACCACAACAAAAATCTTTTTTGATTTTTTCATTTTTAAACTTTAATTAAAAATAGGATACTATTATAATTATCCCTAAAAACAGGAAATTTGGGGGTAAATAGAAAAGCAGAAATTTCAATAATATTTTTGATAATATAAATGAAAAAATTGTTTCTATCAAACTACAATACTATAATAAGAGATAATAAGAGAGAACGGGTGAGAATAGGAGAAAACAAACGTTTATTTGTGTAATGTGTTTTAACTTTTGGCATGGTTTATTTTTAAACCTATATAATGCATTATTACTTATTAGTTTGAACTATTTTATAACTAACTATGTAATTTTTTGTATCTTTTAACATTTCCAAACTTGAAATTAATTTTTTCTTAAATTTTGTAAGAAATAATCAATTGTTTTTTACTACCCCGAATTTCCAGGTTATAGGGGTAGGGTAAATAGAAACAGTTTTCTATTTTTAATTAAAGTTTGCAAAATAAAAAAATCAAAGTTGATTTTGTTGTAGCATTATAATAAAAGATAATTGAAGACTTCCACGGAATAACGATCTATGGCACATTTTGACATAAAGGCAATTGTAATGAATATACTTACAAGTATTATTAAATTTTGAGCCTCAATGAATGAAATAGTGTAATTAAATAAATAGAAAATATAATTTAATGGTTTTCATTAGATTAGATTCAGTTTTTTCCAAATGTGAATCAAAAAAGTGAAAGTGGTCTTTGATTTTCCATTATTTATGCAATAAAAAATGTTTGAGTATCAACAATGACATATCCTTTATACTGACGGTTCGATTTAGTTCTAAAATCCTTCACAATGGTGGGATGGCGTTACTAGATTTGAGCAACTTTCAGTGTCGTATTCTTTAAAAGGATAGAAATAATAAATAAACAAAAATAAATAATAGTTTAATGTTTATTCTCATACATATTAAATAATTTAAATGGTAATGCATATTATAACTATTAACTACATTATTCATTTAAATATGTAAATAATTAGAAAGTTTAATTATATTTTAATATAATACCTAATATGTAATATTAATGTAATATAGAAAATCAATTGTTAATAATATGTGACGCGACACGAGAAAAGGGACCTATCGAAAAAAATAACATTTTTGAGTTTTTAGTCGTATTCCATAGATTTTGAGTTGCTCTTTCACGTAAAAAAATCAGAAGTTAAAAATCTGAAATATTTTTAATAATATAAAGCCTGAAAGTTGAACGTGTCCTCGTAAATACATGGGTTTTCTGCTTGTGGCGTCATTTTAAACGCTCCCCCTGTAAAATTCTCTTTTGAGGCGATAGGTCCCTTTTCTCGTGTCGCGTCACATATATTGTATAAATTTTTAGAATAATTAATATCATAATTACTTTAATATGAAAATTATTTATACTTTCTACCGTACAATTAATTTATTAACGGGTAACAAAGTTTACAACAAAAATACTTAGATTTAAAATGCTTTTTTAATAATATTATAAAATATTAAATAAAATAAAAAATTAAAACAAATAGAAAATAAATTCATCAAACTTCATTAATATGTTTACAAATAAAATATTTTAAAGAATTTAAATTAACAGTAGAGAACTTTTTTTGGATTAAGCATAACCATTCTATATATGAAATTTTCAAATATATTAACCTAATTTGAGTCTACAGCCGGCTTTATTAGGAGTACTCGCATTCGCCTAGAACTTGTTAATTAGGTTTTCCAGCCAGAGGAGAGGGAAACTGTAGAAAACCTCTCTTGAGTACAAGCGGTTTTATCGACAGTCAAGTTCTAATGGTGTGTACCGGATAATAATCGACAGTGCACATCATTATACCTTGACGTCAAACCTCCTGCTTGATAAATCACGAAAGTAGTGAGAAAAACATCGGGCTATAGCGGATACCAAGGCGGTCACCCATACACAGGAGTATTTTATTTCATGTAATTATTTAGAAAACTATTTTTTTAGAAAGTTAAATATGAACAGTTTTTCTGGAACAGGCCTTTGAATACAGATCAAGCTACAACGACCTTTTCTCGAAAACAACAAAACAAAATCATTTTTCTATTTGGAAAATTTAATTTTGTAGGAAAATACAAAGGATGAGACTCATTTGCTATTCAAAAGTCAATAAAAAAAGTTTTTTCGTAAAGTGTGAAAGTGACAGCTGTTCGGTGGGTTTGGGTTCTTTTAGTACATGATAAGAGGTAAAACTTCCAATTTTTCCAAATTTTTTTTGAAAGTATTTGCTTCATTTAGAAGCTTGATGAATATGACGCTATCACACTAAACAGGACTATATATTAACCCTTAGATGCATACGTTTATTCATTCATTAAAAATTTGACGAAACTCGGTACTAAGGAGGTTTCGGGTCGCTGATTACGAATCCGAGGTTAATTTTAAAAAATTCAAAATGGCGGATTCAATATGGCGGACGTAAAAAAAGTCGTTTAATTGAATTGAAACTCGGTACTCTTGGGGTCGCTGATTACAAATGACTGAATCCATTTCAAATCAGGCAGGACGACTAATTTCAAGTTATAGATTTAGCCAGTTCCGGGTAACGCTAAGAACGAGTAACAATATCAGCGATATTGGTTCAAACATTTCAAAATTTTTAAAAATGCCCTTGTTTAAAATTATTCGTAATCAGCGACCTCAGAAACCTCCGAGTACCGAGTTTCAATCCAATTGAACGACTTTTTATTTTTTATGTCCGCCATATTGGATCTACCATTTTGAATTTTTTTTAAAATGACCTCAGATTCGTAATCAGCGTCCCGAAACCCCCTTAGTACCGAGTTTGGTCAAATGTTTAATGAATGAATAAATGTATGCATCTAGGGGTTAATATATAGTCCTGTTTAGTGTGATAGCGTCATATTTATCAAGCTGGTAAATGGAACAAATACTTTTCAAAAAATTTGGAAAAATTGAAAGTTTTACCTCTTATCATGTACTAAAAGAACCCAAAGTTAGAGAATTGTAAATAAATTTGTATAAGCTAGAAAAAACTTTTTGTGGTTTTCACGAAAAATTACATGTATTTTCCATTTAAAATTTCAGTCGACTAGAGGCACGTGTTAATATTGTTCGATCTGCATCAAACTTTCAGGAAATTTTTTTTTTTATACCTTGATTAATTTTTTGGGGTGAGACCGAAGAATTGGAAACATCGCCAAAATAAGAACCACCCTACTGTGTATTCATTATATTTATTGTTATATATTATATTAAAATCATTAGACTTCGATTTGTCATCATAGAAATTAATTTTCCACGTTGGATTCGTTAATTACCCGCATACAATATGGACAGCTCTGAAAATGTAGTTAGGGGGTGTGACGTAGGCAACCGTAAAAGTGAAGGATAGGAAAAAGGGTAATTTTAGACTTATCCGTCATTATGGAGGATTTACTGTAGTTGAATTTTAGAAAAGTATTTATTTCTTTATAAAAATAATTGTCATTTTTATGAGAATTTTTAAAATTTTAACATAATTGAACTTTTTTAAAAAGAATTTTATTACTTTTCAAAATAATTGGATTTCTGCAATCATTTGAACGAACAATTTTATGGACGAAGAAAACATTTTAATATAGGGTCAGACCAGCTCAACTGTGTTAAAAAATTTATATATTTTTATTTTTTTTAAATTTTTAATTTTTGTTATTGTTTTTGCATTAACAAAATAATACAAAATTAAAAAAAAATTAATAATTCAAAAGCCATTTACAATAAATTAATGAAACTTACACTGATTACACAAAATTATTCACTCTTTTTAAAGAAAATATTTGCAAGAATATAAACTTAAAAATTTCACATTTTTAATAATAATTTTATAAACAATTTGAATTATATGTATTCTACCCCTCCAATTGCAATGAAACTCATAGTGTACTCAGCAGTCTCTTCTTGGAGCTCACAAAAAAATTTTGGTATTTTCAATTTGGAATGTAGATAACAAATGTTTTATTAAAAACGCGCGCCAACTCCACAGAGGAAGAAAGTTGATTGTCATGGATTCTTTAATCTAGAGGTTACAAATATTATTTGTTTTTAATAATTTTTTTTAAATGATTATAATATTTCGCACCGATAAGATCAAATCTGATATCTTAACTTAAAAAAATATAAATGCTACACATTTGCTTACTAACATTTAGTAAATTTTTTTCTCCTTTGTTCATATGAGCGGATGGGAAGAAGAACTCGCCGAGACGCTCCGCTGCACGCTGTATTGTCAATCAAGAGTTCCAAATGCCAATAAAATTAAAGTTTTAAATTTTGAATTTTAAAAACAACTACATTATAGAAAATAAAGAGGCGCATCTTTTTTTCCTTTAAATTTTTTTTATAGGTCAATTATTTAAAATAATAAGTGCAAAAAACTAAGAAAAATTAATTTTCATTTTTCATTCAATTTTAAAACATAAATCATCGTAGTTAAGACAAATAAGGTAAATGTCCCTATTTGTGCACGTGAATCGATTTGTGCACTTTGCGCATAAATGTGCAAATTTAAATAGAAATCAATTAAATATACTGTTGTAAGTAGTTGCTTTTTATCCTGAAACATATTTTATTATTATAAAACGGTATTTTATGAAAAAAATGTTTTAATAATTATATTTTGTATTTTGACATTTGCAAGAAATCAAGTCATTTGACAGGTTTACGTTTTAGAGTTTATCAGAGCAAAAAAACTAAAGTTTTATAAATTAAAGTGAATATGTATGAGATTTGATATTAATTTACTTCTTTAAACAGCTAATGCATATAAAAATGAGTGTATCGTAGCGTCTTCATGAAAAATACTAATCAGTTCACAAATTGGTATATTAACCTTTTTTCATAAAAACAGAATAATTTACTATATTTTGACAATAAAAAATTGATTTAAAATCATATTTGCTTTCAAAATTAATATATCTTCTTTTCGTAAAAAAAGATTTTTATTAAAAGAAACCCCACGTGGAAAAGTTCCCGGAGTCTCCCGGGAGTCTCTTGGAGTCGTTTCCGGGAGTAACTTCCGGGATTCTCTCGGGAATTTTTTCAGAAGATTCCCAGGAACAATTCGGGGAGATTCTCGAGAATTTTTTTCGGTAGATTCCTAGCAACATTTCCGGGAGTAATTTTGTGAATTTTTGTAAAAATTCCCTTTAGAATGAAAAAAATTGTATAAATATATTATATTTACATACCTTTCATATTTATTTAATAAAATAATATCTTGTAACGTTTCAACAAGTTTAAAAAATAAATTTACATTTAAATTTAAAAGGTAGAAAAATTGTGTTTGTACACAAAAGAACGTGTTACCTGGAACAGCGAAAGTATTAATTGAAATAACTAAAAATTTTGCTTATTTAATAGAGTTATAATTGTGCCATGAAAAGCTGTTTTTGTTTAGGTAAACATTTTTATTATATCCTTTTTGATAATACTTTTAGACACAATAGGGAAGATATAATATGTGTTTCCAAACAACAACAACATGTATTTGTTATTCGAGTATTATATCTGTATATGTATTATAACAACATTTATTTAACATTTAATTTAATTAATAATTAACATTATGTATCTGATTTAACTTTTTTATAATGTTTAGCAAAAACATTGCATTTTTTTGCTGAAAATTGTAAAAAAGTTAAATCAAAAGTGTGATTAAACGAAATAAACGCGATTATCCAACTTTGACCACCTATCCAACACTGACCACTCTCCCCTATTGTGTCTTAAAGTATTATCAAAAAGGATATTATAAAAATGTTTACCTAAACAAAAAAAGCTTTTCATGGCACAATTATAACTCTATTAAATAAGCAAAATTTTTAGTTATTTCAATTAATACTTTCACTGTTCCAGGTAACACGTTTTTTCGTGTACAAATACAATTTTTCTACCCTTTAAATTTAAATGTAAATTTATTTCTTCAACTTGTTGAAACGTTACAAGATATTATTTTATTAAATAAATATGAATGGTATGTAAATATAATATATTTATACAATTTTTGGCATTCTTAAGTGAATTATTACAAAAATTCACAAAATTACTCCCGGAAATGTTGCTGGGAATCTCCCGAAAAAAATTCTCAAGAATTTCCCTGAATTGTTCTAGGGAATCTTTTAAAAAAATTCCCGAGAGAATCCCGGGAGTTACTCCCGGAAACGACTCCAAGAGACTCCCGGGAGTTGCTCCCGAGAATCTCCCGGGAGAATCCGGGAATTTTTCCACGTGGGACGTAAAGGTAATTTTTTCACTTTTAAGTGTAGTGGAAATTTAAGTAGTCCACAAATAGGGACATTTACCTTATTGATAAAATTAATCGGTGTTTAATATACAAACTCGTTAGGTTCTATAGAAGACGATAACATGTCAACGTCCACATGAAAAGGGCCCATTTTGGCACTATTGGACTTATCTATATGGGCGAATTCCTTGCAAAATTACGAAAATTTTGAGTGGTCATACAACTTTTTTGGTCAAAAATTCGATGAGTTACAGAATTTCAAAGTTTATAGTGACAAATACCTCATTTCGAGAAAAACGGAATTAGAGATTGTGATACTTATTAATTGTGATATCTCTGGTTCTTCTGGGAAGTTATTCAGATAATAATTGTTTTTAGTCCAGGGCACCTTAAAGATGAAAAACCAATAGGTTTCAAATTTTTAAAACCACCCCGCCCCCCTTAATTTTGAAAATACATAAAACCGACAAAATGGGCCCTTTTCTAAAAAAGACGATTTTCTTATTATTAAACTATTTTTTTACAAGGTTTATGATTTGAAACGATTTTATTGTGTCATTTGAAGATAAAGAATAAAAATTAAACTCATTTAAAATTTTTTAAAAGTCTCTATTATGAATAATTTGCCGAAATATCGAAATTTTCACTTCTACGACTACGTTAACAAAGACTCTAACATCAATATCTCTGGTTCTTCTGGGAAGTTATTCAGATAATAATTGTTGTCAGTCCAGGGCACCATAAAGATAAAAAAACCAATAGGTTTAAAATTTTTTAAAACACTCCCCCCCCTTTCTGTTTGAAAATACGAAAAACCGACAAAATGGGCCCTTTTCTAAAAAGGCGATTTTCATATTAATAAACCATTTTTGCACAAGATTAATCATTGGGAACAATTTTATTGTGTCATTCGAAGGTAAAGAATCGAAATTAAACTTATTAAAAAAATTTTAACAGGTTTTATTATAAAATTTTGACGAAATATCGACATTTTTTACATCTACGACTACGTAATCAATGACATTAATATCTCTGGTTCTTCTCGGAATTCAGTTAATAAAGTTATTCAGATAATAATTGTTTTGAGTTCAGGGTACTTTAAAGATGACAAATCAAGAGGTTTTAATTTTTTTGACCCGCCATTTCAAAAATACGTAATATTTTTGCAAAGGACCTACAAAATGGGCCCTTTTCTTTTTCTAAATAACCAATAAAGTTAAACACTTAAATTAACGATAAATTAATGAAAACGTCATGTTTAAACTTGTCAAAACATGTAGATTGATAATAAAGAATAAAAAAATTTAAGGTTTTTTTAAAAAAGTATTAAATTGCAAATAACTCGAAAACTAGAACCGACAAAATGGGCCCTTTTCATGTGGACGTCCACACATATCAAAAAACTTAAAAATTAATAATTGTTTAATAATATTTCATTGTTATTACCCAGGCAGAAAAGTCGGTGGTGTGCCGATGCCTACGACCGGTTCGACACCGGCCCGGTGGTAAAGTCGGACAATAACCGGTGCCGGCACTGTGGTACCGGGCCGGTTTATAAAAGACAACCGGCCCAGTAGTAACGTCGAACAAAAACCGGTACCGGCACTATGGTACCGGACCGGTTAATAAAAGACAACCGGCCCGGCACCGGCCCGGTACCACTACTTGATACCGTTTTTACACCGGCGATGAACTTTTGCCAGCATAAAAATTAGTACCGGCCCGGCACCGGCCCGGTACCACTACTTGATACCGTTTTTACACCGGCCATGAACTTCTACCGGCATCAAAATTAGTACCGGCCCGGCACCGTCCCGGTTCCGGCATTCGATATCGTTTTTACACCGGCGATGAACTTTTGCCGGCATCAACATTAGTACCGGCCCGGCACCGGCCCGGTACCACTACTTGATACCGTTTTACACCGGCGACGGAGTTTTGCCGGCATAATATTTTTGTGTCTTAAAAAGTCTAAATTTTTAATTTTTTGAAATTTTTTTACACTATTCGGAAGAATAGGAAAATCAAATCTCTCGAAATCAAATGTTTTTTTAAATCTTTTTTTACATAGTTGGAAAAATTACATTTCATTAAACTCTATTAATTCAGCTTTCAATTGTCTGGGAAAATCACTCAAAAATCCGGGAATTTGTTACTGCTGAATTACTAGACACCCTATAATAACTTTGTTCGTTTAAAATAATTTTGGTCAGGTTTTATTTGATTTATTGTTATAAAATTTTGATAATCTAACAAGGTATTATATTAATTTCATTATACTAAGTTTCTGCAAGTTGTTTCTATAAAGCCGGTACCATGCCAGCGTTTTTTCTTTAGCCTTAGTCCCAACGTATAATGACATTAACAAATGTTATTATAATTATTAACTTTGACATTACATTATTCAAATTGTCTTTTAGAAAAGGTTTTTTCTATTAATTTATAACATTTTGTAATTAGTCCTGGTGTCACACTTCATATATAAACTTTCCATTCACTTTTCATAAGCAGGTTTAGGTTAGCGGATGCGGCGTCGACTTTGCAGCCTGAGGGTCCGGAGTTCAATTCCTCATGTCTTCAGATTTTTCGTTAACAATTAATAATAATTCAAATGTTTCAGCATTCTATTTAGTGTTTACAATTAAATTAATTAATAAATAATATTGTTTAACGTTTAATATATGTAAAAATGTGTTGTTAATAAAATATACTAATCTGACACCGTGCCAGCATAGAGCCGGCAGAAAAGTAACAAAATAATTTTTTTTTTTTTACTACCGGCCCGGTATCGAGCCGGTGGTTTACCGACACCGGGGCGGATATTTCCCGGGTTATCATTGTTGACCGGGCCGGCTCCAAGCCGGCAGAAATACCGGCACCGGGCCGGTGTCTAAATTTCACTGGCACGGTACATCGCCGGTGGTGTGCCGGCAATAAACCGGTACGAAAACACTGAAAACAAGAACCGGCCCGGTACCGGGCCGATGGTTTACCGGCACCGGGGCGGATATTTCCCGGGTTATCATTGTTGACTGGACCGGCTCCGGGCCGGCGGTAATGCCGGTCTCACACCGGCACCGGCAAGTCCGACCTTGGTACCGGCCCGGTACCAAGCCGGTCGTTGATTTCTGCCTGGGTAAGGGGACATTCCAGTTCAAAACAGGCAGAAAGAAGGCTTTTTTAATAAATATTATTAAAATAACTGACACATTTATTTAAAAAATTTCTTTTGCAAGTAATAAATAATTTATTTAAGAATTTGTAAAAAAAAATTTCATTTTTATTTCAAAATGGCGGCGATATAAGCCATTTTCGGTGGTAAGATCTATTCCAAACTTTCTAAAACAGAAAAAACCAAAAACGAAGTGACATTCTCTTCGTTAGATATTTGTTCAGTTGTGGAACCTCAAAAAAGTGCAATTTTCTTCCCTCCCTTTTTCTTAGAGTACTTTTCCCCCAAAATATGCAAAAAAATTGGACAAGTGCGAGTTAAACTCGCACTGCAATGGCGGGTTCCGTACACAAATATTAAAACAATACTTGCAACATTCATTCGTAAATGGCAGAATTAAAATAAACAATTAAAAAATATATTAAAATCGTTTGATAAAAAAAATAATTAAAAAAATTAAAGTATTGTATTAATATTGTTAACAATACTTTAATTTTTTTAATTATTTTTTTTATCAAACGATTTTAATATATTTTTTTAATTGTTTATTTTAATTCTACCATTTACGAATATAGAGCAAATAAGCTGCTCTACGTTGCATTCAAACGTTGCATACATTTTAGGATTTTTTTTACGAACAAGAAATGCATAGATGTTTAGATTGATTTTTTTATAATTAGTATGACTAATCAACTAAAAAAATATAATAATAAAAATAAAAAATATTAATAATTAAAGGCTAAGGAATTTTTTGAAATAAAAAAATTATCTCCCCTCCCCCTTTTGACCTAGATCAAAATTTTTTTTTGCAAAATTTGCAGGAAAGAATAAGTAATCAAATGGCGTTTATGACAAATTGTTGATGTAGTGTTCATTTGTTTATAAGCCAAAAATTTCTCCCCCCCAAAAACCAGTTTTCTTGTAAAAATTCAATTCGCTACAAATTGTGATTGATAGATTGACATTTCATGAAGAGAACCCAATAAAAAAAATTGATTTTCATCAGGCCAAAAATGTAGAAATTCCATTTTAAAAAATCCTGTTTTTAGTTAACAAATGGAATTTCTCATAAACTATTTATCGAATCGTATTCAGATTTGGCACACATCTTGAGGGTCTTGAGAGGAACATTTTTGGAGAATATCAAAAGAATTTGTTAACTTTTGTTCAAGTTATTAAACAAATAAGAAAGTGACATTTTTAGTGGTTTAAATTCATTTGCCAGTAAACAAATGGACCAATTTTAACATTTGACCTATCATTTTGAAGGTATTTCCGAGCTCTATAACTTTTATTCACAATTTTTTCCCCTATAATTTGATGGGAAAGAACGGTCATCAAAAAACTGTTTTTCGGCACCTTCAAAATTGTTTATAACGCGCAGCATGAAAAATCTCGAGTTGGAAACATATACATATTCATACTACCACCCCACACTATATGAATCCACAATCAGACTTCAGGTATCAATTTTGGCACGAAAAAACACAGGGCGACTGGACTAGAATGAATGTTGCAAGTATTGTTTTAATATTTGTGTACGGAACCCGCCATTGCAGTGCGGGTTTAACTCGCACTTGTCCAATTTTTTTTAATTTTACTTAAAATTTTTTTATAATTTTTTAATATATTTATTTGTGATCAGATTGTAAAAATAAACTAATAAATCCATTTCTAGTTAATAGATGAAATAATGTGAAAATTAGAAAAAAAATTTTATTTTTAGTTTTTTGCTTCCTCGTGAGGAAGCTTTGTAGTCGTTTAATTTACAAAATTTTTAAAAATCCTTTTGACAAATTTTCTTCTATATGGGACTATGTTATATAAGACCCTGAACAATTGTCCGGATGTATGTATGTGTGTGTATGTGTGTGTGTATGTGTGTATGTGTGTGTGTGTGGATCCCGATTTTTGTGAACACGATAACTCGAAGAGGTTTTAACGAATTTGGCTAAAATTTACCAGGTATATTTATCATAAAAATATCTCGAACTGGATTGATAGACTTTAAAAAATTCTCAGAAAAAAAATTTTTTTTGACTTTTTTCTAAAAAAAAATTTTTTTCAAAAATTTTTTTTTAAGTTGGTTATTGAAGTTAATATATAATAAAATCTTATTCTTTGCATCAAGACGAATCGATTGGTATATAAAAAGAATAAATTGTATGAGAATTTATAGAGTTAATCACAATTAAAGCTGAAAAATTCGCATTTTTCTCAAAAAATGAGTTCTTTCCGCAAAATTATAATGCTGTATAAGAAAATCTTACTCACTTATTTCTAAAATTTTATTCTTTGCATCAAGACGGATCGATTGGTATATATAAAATATATATTGTATTTAAATTTAAAAAATTAAAACCAATTACAGACACAAAATTTGCATTTTTAATAAAAATTCTTTTTTTTCTTAAGAATCATGTTGCTGTACAATAAAATGTTATTATTTATTGAAAAATAAATCTAAAATCTTATTCCTTGCATCAAGACGAATTGATTGATGTATGTAAAATATATATTCTATTGAAAATTATAGAATTAATTACAATTAAAGATGAAAAATTCATTTTTTTATTAAAAATTTTATTTTGTTCATTTAGGATTAAAACCAATTTTATAAATATTTTTTTGATTTTATAAATATTAGATCGTATTAGAAATTACTTAAAAATTAAATATACTTAATATACTTAATTATAATTATAATAAATATAACAAATTTTTAAAATTAATTTTTAATTAGATTTGAAGACAACAACATGGAAAATATGTCAATACGTGACAATAAGTTAGTGCTTCCTCCACGAGGAAGCAAATTTTTTTGCTGATCGTATAGAGGAAGCAAAATGTTCATGTAATGAACATCTGGATTTACAACTTGTTTAAAATATTTTTTTGCGATCAGACTGTAAAAATATACTAATAAACCTATTTTTAGTTGATTAGATCAAATAATGTAGAAATTAGAAAAAAACAATTTTTTTACTTAAAAAACAAAAATTAAAAAAAATTTTTTTTTAGATTTTTTAATATATTTTTGTGACCAGACTGTAAAAATATACTAATAAATCTATTTTCAGTTAATTAGATCAAATAATGTGGAAATTAGAAAAAAAAAATTTTTTCAAAATTTTTTTAGTTTTTTTTGACAACGCTATGGCCATTATTACATAGCAAGTTTTCTATATTTTTCATGTAATATTCGCGTTAAAATACACCAGTATGCCAAAGTTTAGCCTTCCATGTTGAATAGTTTAGAAGTTAAGGGGGGGAATGGTCACTTTTTGTGCATTTTTGGCCAAAAATCTTGTTATTTCCTTGACAACGCTATGGCCAGCACTTCCAACCACATTCTTTATATTTTTCCTGTAATCTACATGTAAAAATACGTATCTGTACCAAATTTGAGCTCTCTAGGTCAAATAGTTTAGCCGCTAGGGGGGGGGGGTACACGATTTGGCTACGGACACAAGAGTCTCACCAATAGGGTTCCGTCGGTACACGGAAGAAGTGCGGAAACCTAAAAAGTTGTTTTTATTCAGAATTTCTGTTATAAAAAAAGGGAGATGGAAATTTTCCTGTTTTTGAGGTTCCTCTTATAGGCATCATGACGCTGAATCAAAAGCCGTTTGATTTTTTAAAATCCCTTAACCACTTCACTGGCAGGACGTTCCAAATGGCTTTTCACGCGCCAAGGCCCAGACTGGCAAAAACATATACGTATAATATTACTATTCATAATAATTAATAATAGTTATTTATATATTTTATATTTATATATATTATTAATAGTTATATTATTATATTATAATATTGTATGAAAATATATTTTTTCAATAAAAATACAAGTTTTATTATGTAAAAATTGAAAGAAAATGGAACGCCATTTGTTGAAAAATATTAAAAATAGCCGATTTGAACGTTCGGAAAAACGTTGAAAATCACAAAAACCTAAATTTTTATTGTGATAATCTTGTTCTCTGATGTCTAAAATATAGAAATATTTCTTTACGACAGTTCAATGTGGTGTACACTCTTTAAAAACAGAGTTTTTTTATGAACACCATTTCGGTGTTTTTGCCAGTCTGGGCCTCAGCGCGTGGAACACCATTTGGAACGCCCTGCTAGTGTAGTGGTTAAGAAGAACTCGAGATATCAGTCTTACTAGATCAAAAATAGTATATTTCCTAACGAGTGCGAGTAGTTGCCAATTTTTGAATGAGTACTTTTTTTGGAAAAAACTGTAGGCGAAGCGAAGCTTCGCCTCATTCAAAAATTAGCAACTGCTAGCACAAGTTACGAACGATATTTTTCATAACAAGGTGCAAAAAAGTGCCCTTTTTGCACCGCGTTATGACAAAGACATTTTGAGAAAATCGCATTTAAAGTTTTTGTTTATAAGTTTCGACATTTTTTTTTAAATCATCGGATTTGCTTGAAATTTGATAACTCGGGGGTTTTTGAGATCGCTTATTATGAATATGGAATTAGATTTTAAAAATACAAAATGGCGGATCCAATATGACGGACATTTTGTTTTTCAAAATCATTGGATTTTCTTGAAAATCGGTATGGGGAGGTTTTGGGGGTCGATGATTACGAATATGACATAATTTTTCCAAAATTAAAAATGTCGGATGCAATATGGTAGACATAAAAAAATTAAAGGAAAAATTAAAATAAAAAATTTTTTTTGTCATATTGGATCCGCTATTTTGAATTTTGAAAATTTGATATCTAATTTGTGATCAGCAACACCAAATACATTTTTGTTTGTTTTTTTAAATGCAAATGAGAAAACTTTTTTGTCATTGCTAATCCGCATACAAAAACATCTTTGACATGGCGAAGAATAAAAATGTATAACTTTTGTTTTACTTCGAATTTTGCAATAATAATTTAAGAGAGTATTCTTGACACTATAAGAAATCCGAAAATCAAATTTAAAATTATCGATTTTTTTAACATTTTGAACTAGAATGTTTCCTTAATGATAAACCAGCAACCACATATACTTACCTTCGGCGACAAAAAGTCAGTGGGGAAGTTTCTAATTAAAAGATCTTTCAGTGAGAGATTTGTTCTTCAATGTGGCTGTTTCTATTTCAATTCATGCAGGACGAATAGGTTGAAAATTCTTAATCAAGTTTAATGTGATTTTTCTTGTTTTTTAGGACAAATAAAGAGATACGTATTTTTTGGTTTGGCGAAATTTTTTTTTTTTTTTGCAGAGTTATGAGTATTTAAAAATTTTAAGACACAGTGATTTTAGAGCTAAACAGCTGAAAAATTATTTTTAAATCTTTCTAGTTTTTACAAAAATTAATATTTTTTAATTCTGTTACTTGATTTTAGTAGTGTTTTTGATACTCTTTCTTTACAAACTTGAAAATTTGAAAATTTTTGAAAATTAACAAAATGGCGGCCATTTTTTAAAAAATCAAAAAAGTCAATTTTCTCAAAAACATCATTTTTTAATTTTCTGCAAATTTTTTTGTGGATTCTAGATGAAAAAAGGGACTTTTTCCAAAAGGTCTCATGTTCGCTAAAACTTTCTGGAAGTCGCTATAATTTTTTTCAGAAAATAAAAAACTCATTATTTTGAGTAATGTGTCGACATATATATTTTTCATGTATACAAGGGTGTTCATCTATTTTAATAGTGCTTTGACTCTTTTTCTTTTTAAAATTGCAACTTTCAAAAATTTACAAAATGGCGGCCGTTTTTAAAAAAATATAAGATCTCAATTTTCTCCAAAACATTATTTTTTATTTTTCTGGAAATTTTGTTGTGATTTCTAGATAAGAAAAAATAACCCTTTCAAAAAAGGTGACTTTTTCTTAGTAAATTTGATAAATTTCAAAAATTAACTAAATGCCAGCCACTTTAAAATTTTTGTTAAAATAACTTTAGTTATTGGGAAAGGCTTTCTGAAGTGTACCGATGGTTTTTAAGCCTGTTCTTAATGAGATAATTAAATTTTCTTTATAGCATTTTATTCTAGGTAGAATTTGAAAGTATTACAATAAAAAATTTTAGGGCCCTCATTTTATTTACAAATTACAGCTATTTTTGTTACGCGCTGTAACAAAAATAGTTTTGCTCGTGCAATTTCGCGGGTGGTCGTATTGACGCATATATATGCGTTGAATTGCTTTCAATTTGTTAGTTGGGGGTCATTTATAAAGCATTTAATACATAATTTCGAAAATTTAAATTAAAATTAATTGCAAAATGGTAGATCCAATATGGCGAATAATATAGCGCTTAAAAAAATATAACTTTATTTTGTAAATGAAATACGGGCCCTAAAATTTTTTTTTTTGATAATAGTTCTACATATTACGTAGAATAAAGTGATGTAAAGAAAATTTAATTATCTCATTAAGAACATGCTTAAATTTTCATTTGTTTATAAATTTTTTTTATTATTTAAACAAATTATATGATAATTTAACACTGGAATTGGAGTTTTAGAAAGAAAGAATTTTTAAATAAGTGATTAAAATTATATCGAATTCTGTCGATTAGTTTTCGAGTAATTCATTTTTTTGGAAAAATGTGTTAAAAAATTAAATTGTTAATAACTTTTTTGAAAACAATTTTTTTCAAAAAATATTTTCAGGTGTTGTTTTTATCATTATTTACATTTAAAATATAATGTTTGAATGAAATTAAAATACCTTTCGAAAATCATGAGTACTTTTCAGAAAGCCTTACATAATTTTTAAAAAATTAAAAATTTTTAAAGTGGCTGGCATTTAGTTAATTTTTGAAATTTATCAAATTTACTTAGAAAAAGTCACCTTTTTTGAAAGGGTTATTTTTTCTTATCTAGAAATCACAACAAAATTTCCAGAAAAATAAAAAATAATGTTTTGGAGAAAATTGAGATCTTATATTTTTAAAAACGGCCGCCATTTTGTAAATTTTTGAAAGTTGCAATTTTAAAAAGAAAAAGAGTCAAAGCACTATTAAAATAGATGAACACCCTTGTATACATGAAAAATATATATGTCGACACATTACTCAAAATAATGAGTTTTTTATTTTCTGAAAAAAATTATAGCGACTTCCAGAAAGTTTTAGCGAACATGAGACCTTTTGGAAAAAGTCCCTTTTTTCATCTAGAATCCACAAAAAAATTTGCAGAAAATTAAAAAATGATGTTTTTGAGAAAATTGACTTTTTTGATTTTTTAAAAAATGGCCGCCATTTTGTTAATTTTCAAAATTTTCAAGATTTAAAAATAATTTTTCAGATGTTTAGCTCTAAAATCACTATGTGCCTTACAATTTTTAAATACTCATAACTCTGCAAAAAAAAATTTTTTTCGCCAAACCAAAAAATACGTATCTCTTTATTTGTCCTAAAAAACAAGAAAAATCACATTAAACTTGATTTAGAATTTTCAACCTATTCGCCCTGCATGAATTGAAATAGAAACAGCCATGTATAAAGATGTTTTCTGGGAAATTTCAAATTGATTTATTGAAAAGTTTTGAAAATATTGAAGTGTAAACAAATTGCGCATGGCGCAATAGCGAGTCGCCGTGTATAGAGAATAATATTCTGTTTATTATAAATGATCTGCTTCTCATAACTTTTACATATACATTTATTTACTGACGCAAATAAATTGTTTTCAATTATATTAAACTTTTGTAATAATAAATAATAAAAGTATTTAAATATTTTTTAAATGAAATATATAATATTCAAACCTTATATTAAGTTATTATAATTAAACAAATTTTAATGTGTGAAAAAAATGAATTAAATATTTTTTAAATATTAGTAAATGTTAATAAATTACTCAATCTAATGTTAAAGCATTTTAATAATATATTTAATAAAGTACTAGATATACATTAATTTTGTCCATATTATTATTATTATAAATATCTGAAAATTTTATACATAAAAATATTTTTAAATAACATATTAATAAGAAAAATGTTTATTTATATAGATAATACCAATAATATTTTATTCGATTTATTTAGTAAAATTTTATTAATTTAAACATTAAGTAAATTTTAATTTATCAATATAAATAAATTGTAAATAATATATTTGCGTCAGTAAATAAATGTATATGTAAAAGTTATGAGAAAAAGATCATTCATAATAAACAGAATATTATTCTCTATACACGGCGACTCGCTATCGCGTCACACGCAATTTGTTTACACTTCGATATTTTCAAAACTTTTCAATAAATCAATTTGAAATTTCCCAGAAAACATCTTTATACATTGAAGAACAAATCTCTTACTGAAAGTTCTTTTAATTCGAAACTTCTATCGACCCTAGCGAGTTTGGGTATTAAATACCGATTAATTTTATCAATATTTGTCTTAACTACAATGATTTATGTTTTAAAATTGAATGAAAATCGCCTAGTTGGTTAACGTGTAGCACCTCCTCATACGAGTATCAAACCCCACGGGCCGCCTACGGCCATAGCGAGGTCAACTGTTCCGCATGACAAGACGGCGACGGAACGGCTTTCTTGTATCCGTCTACCAAATTCCAGGGGCATTCAGTGTTCGAAGACTTACTAACCCCCAGCCTCTGCCTCAGCATGCGAGGCATCAACCACCGCCAAGAGGGGAAAGGAAAAACGCTTCTGAAAGCATTGAATTTCTTACGTTAGAAACACAACACACAGAATGCAAGAAGACGTATTGAAGACGTATTTTCCAACGTATTGGAGAAGCAGTTAGTTGTAGTCGTACTGGCCTCGAGAACCACCCGATATTGGTGGGTCCCATTCGAATCGACGTCACCAAGAACGGGCGTACTGACTGAGGTATCCCGGGTAGGTCACACCCGCAGGACCGAAGTCCCCCTGTCACATGGCTCTCGATCGTTCGACTTACCGTAGGCCTTACGGCACTGCCAGCTGGATCTCCGGGACTCGACAGCCCCCGTAGAGACTGATCACCCTCCTGGAGCACTAGAGGATGCACCGGGCTTGTCACGCCCGTAGAGCTAAAGTCGTTCACTCTCCTCCTCCTCGACCGTAGAGGTCGGGGTGGGTCAGGCCCAACCCCTCTTGTGAGGTATACTCGGGTTGCACCGAGGCCGTTAACGCCCGTAGGACCGAAGTCCCCCCCTGATGGGACAGCACCGTCCCTGCTGACTCTTTAGGCCTAAGGCAACTCGGGACCGCCAAATCCCGTCTGGAGCCATCTACCACTCTCTCCTTCGAGTAACTCAGGATGCGCCGGGTTCTTCACACCCGTAGGGCGATCTTTTCAGAAAAAAGAGCTCCGACACTCCCCGTCCCTACTAGGACGCCCCCATGACGCGATCGATTTCATTTCCAACGGCCCGTGGAGGGTCAGTAACCTCGGGAGCGCCAACTCCCGTAAAGAGAAAAGGAGCTCCGACACTCCAATTCCCTCCCTTGCGGTACTAGGGTACCCCGGGTTTGTCAAGCCCGTAGGATGACGTGCACATCCTCCCTGGGGTTCGGTTTATATTAGACTTGCCGAGCCGACACGGCACCGCCCATCATCATCGTAAGCCACTGCTCTATAGGAAAGCCTGGGACGAACCGAGTACTAACCGCAAGCAGTGGCGCCACTCCGAGCCTCATTTAGTCGCTTTTTACGACATGCAGCCGATCGCAGGGGGCCTATTCTGCGCCCGGGACCGCCACGGGTTTATATGCAATTCTAGGTGGGTTTACATTTGGAGATTTTCAATATTAAACTAATCAAAACTCGAGCCACGATTCACCTGTTTCTGCGTAATGCCCGTATAGAATTTTGGAGAGCAACAACGAACTCAAACATTTCTTAAATTCAAAAAAAAAATTTTTACTTTAAACCTCAACCTTAACCTCACGTTCATTGATTTTACAATATTTGTATTAGATGCCAAATTCATGGATACACTTCCGAAAACAACATAGCTCCAATTTTTTTGAAACTTGGTATACTTTTGTAATTTTGTGCCCTGATTACGAAAATCATAGTGAAAATTGGCGAATAGGTCATATTCCTGGTGAAAACCATAAAAAACACAATAAAAATGTGTTTTTTTGCGTTTAAATACCATAAAACCCAAAATTGCAAAAAATGGTTCAATGAAAAATTGTAGGTCTTAGTAAAACACATTTTTTTGTTCTACACATTTTTTGCAATACTGAATAGTTCTCGAGAAAAACGTAAAAAACCATAAAATTGTTGAAAACTTTATTTCTAACCCAATTTTTTTGTAAATTTATATACTAACGTAATTTTGTGCCCTGATTACAAAAATCATAGTGAAAATTGGTGACAAGGTCATATTCATGGTGGAAACCATAAAAAAAACATCATAAAAATGTGTTATTTTACGTTTAAGTACGAAAAAACCCAAAATTGCAAAAAATGGTTCAAATAAGCGCTGGAAACTATAAAATACCATAAATTTGTCTAAGACATGATTTACAGTTCACATTTACCTCAATGGCGTTTGCTGCTCCTTAATTGACCTGAAAATTAAAATTTTTCTTGAGAACTAATTACAATTGGACAAAAATGTATTGTACCAAAAAGATGTAGTTTGTTAAGACCTACATTTTTTGTTTGAATTTTTTTTTTAAATTTTGTGTTTCTTCGAATTAAACGCAAAAAAACACATGTTTATTGTGTTTTTTATGGTTTTCACCATAAAGATGACCTAGTCGCCAATTTTCGCTATGATTTTCGTAATCAGGGTACAAAATTACGTAAGTGTACCAAGTTTCAAAAAAATTGGAGCTATGTTGCTTTCGGAAGTGCAACCAAAATGTTCAAATTCAGGCATTAAATTAAAAGTAAAATTGAATAAAAATTTAATAAATTTTTTTTAAGTTTAAGAAAACTATAATGCAGGCATTATATTATTCTAATAGCAGTCTCAACCCTGTAAAATGCAGAGAGTCGTTCAATGTAGTTTTCTGAATTAAATATTTAAACACGCAACGACACACAGCGAATGACTGCGCAACACATTGCGGCTTGACGGCGCGAATTTTCGCGCAATATTAAAAAATTCATTTCCTGAAAGCAAGAAAACGGTTTTCTAGAAAGTAAGTATTTCATCGGAAAAAATCTCAGCTTTCATTTAAAAATTTTTAAAAAAGTATCCAAAGATGAGAAAAGTGAAAAAACATTTTTATTTTTTCAAAAGCCGTGTCAAAAAAAATTTTTTTTTTTAAATAAACTATGCCATTCGAAAGTTTATTAAAAAACCTAGGAAAACCATGTCCTATTTTTTTCTCTTTAAGTATAATAAATTTTCAAAGTTAAGCGTGTCATGCAAAAGTTCAAAACTTAAACCCACTCCCTCTCGGACAAATTTTTATAAAATTCAATAATATTTGTCTGACAAAGTAATAACCTGAAGTACATATCATAAAAAAATTTAAAAATAATTCAACCAAAAATTTTTTTGGGTAGACTTTTGATGTGATTTCTACCATATGTGCAATTTATGCATTTAACTGGTGCTCCTCTCTGTTTTGAAAGCATATTTTGGGATGTTTTTATAATTATAAAATATAATATCAAATCTTTTTACATCTTTTTATATTTATTTTAACCTTTTTTAAAAAAATTACTGTTTTTAATAGTAGGCTGGTTTAGCGTTGTCGTTGGCAAAAAAAATTTAAATTTATTATTGATTTGTATTGTATATCAGTGACTATGGTCCGAACTAGAACAAACCAGTTTTGTTAATTAATAACAAATTGGCAAGTTTTTAAACAAAAAAATTGATTGCTTTTATTGACAAAAAGTTTAAAATAAAGAAAGTTATGATTCAAATTGAATTATTCTGGTTCGGGCCATATATAGAGTAAGATGAAAGAAGAAAATTAGCAATCGGTCGAATAGATTGTTTAAAATTATGTACATTAAACACATACACATGTATACTAAATACATAAATTATACACGGAAAGAAAAGATATTATTGTGACAACCATAAAAATATTGCTGGTCACAATATTGCTGAGGCATCCATACATATGGCTAGAGCAGCTTTTAGTATGGAAGCATTTACAAAACAGAATGGTTGTAGCAACCATATAATTTTGTTACGTTTGATATTGTTGTGCCAACCATAGCAATAGTTGAAGTTACAATTTTAGTTTGGATTTTAACAGTTTGGTTCTCCTAACCATTTTTAAATTGCTAAGGCTCCTAAAGACGCCTGCGCACTGTGTATGCGCGTCGCGCGATGACGCACTAGATTATTCGCATCAATTCCAAGCGTCTAAACACGTCCAGACGCGTATGTTCTGTCGTAAACATTTTCAAAAAGTATTTAAGAATTATTGATCCCGGTAAATTGTTGACGTGTTTTTTAAATTTCACCAATGAATGCTGAGTGTATAGAGTTCATCAAAAGAATAGGCTTTGAGGAATACTATCTCCAGTCTGATGAAAATAAATTATTTTTTGGTTATGTTTCCATGTCGCTGAGTTAGTGAAAAAAAACTTGGAATTATGGTTGAAAAAGAGAACACCTTGCTTTTTAGTTGAAGAAAAGAACACGTCAAAAATATTCATTTTGAATAAATGTTTGTTTTAGTGTAATGTAATTGTTTTATGGATTTTTGTAATCTTGATAGTTTCTTTAGCACAAAATGTCAAAGCAATTTCATTACTCATAGAATCGCCAACCGAAAATGTATTTAAAATTAATATTTTTGACGTGTCCTTCAATTTTCTTTAACTAAAAAGCGAGGTGTTCTCTTTTTCAACCAAATTTCAAGGTGTACTTTTTTCACTAATTGTAAGCCATCGATATACAAATTTGTGTACACTAAATAGATAATGGTTGCAGCATTAATTAAAAATGGTTGTCACAACCATTTTATCATTTGTACGTTTATCAAATAATATGGTTCACACAGCCATATATTTTTGTTGCTGTATCAATTTAAAGCTAGCTATTTAATATGGTTGTAGCAACCGGAGGTATGGTTGGCCCATATTTTTCAATATAATATGGTTGAGGCAACCGGAGGTATGGATGTGCCAACCATTGCCTTTTTTCCGTGTATACTCAGAACTATCGCAAGTAGAAATGTACTCCAAAAAACATTGTTTTGACTTTTTCGAATATTTGGATAATTTAATCATGGGAAATTTTGATGATTAATATTATTTAAATTTTTTGAGGGATCCTAAAGTAATGTTTTTAATGCTCTAATTTTATGTAATCATTTTATAAACAATGATTTTCATAAATAGTTTTAGTACAGAATTTTCTGTTTAATAATTCGGATGTATGCATGTAATTTGGCTGCAACATTGCGCCTTCTTTCATGTTTAACAGAATTGAAATTTGGATACGGATTTTACATTTATTAATTGCTGCAAAATATTGCCGTAGGGTTTGAAGTAGGCAGCATTGATTGCGCCGATACAATTTTTTTAATAACTACTTATAACATTTATTATTTAGTAGAAAAAGAAAAGAAATAATAATTTCCTTTGTCCTTGTGACTATTTAATAAGCATTTCTTTGTTAAAGGCATTTTCATGATAAAATATTTGACGCTATCGGGGTGTCAAATATCCTCAGTAGGTGTAGAAGTAGAGATAGAAACTTGTTTTGAGTTTGATAAAATATTTTTTCAGTTACGGAATTTCATAATTTTTTTTTGAAAATATATTTTTTTCAAGGTCAAATTCTTAATTTCAATATATTTCAAAATCAGTGGTATCAATTTTTTTCTAAGTGGTCATACATATACTACGTTACCATTTTTTGATACTTTTTGGACGTCCTCTTCTCCTCGTTACCGTTGCGTTAAATGCATTTTTTTTTAGATTTTTGGATCATCCATCTCCCTAAAGTAATGTAGTATATGGACGACCCCTATCCTATCCAAATGTAAAGCTTACCTTTTTCCTATATCCTATGTAAAAATCAGAGTAATACCTTGATAATTTTTGAAGAAAATAATAACACAGGCACACAAAAAAAAGTTGTCTGTTTTTTGAACCAAGCATACATATCTTATAGTATTTTTGCCCGCTGAAAACGAATCTGAAGTCAGAATTGCTCCAATTCCCTCTGTTTTTTTAAATCGAGGAAACTACCCTGAACTTCAAATTTTAAAGTAAAAAAAAATTGAATTACTGATTTCTCTTTAAAACAAAACAATGAATTTATCTACTTCTGATACAACTACTCAGAAACAATGTCAACATTGCTTAAACACCCTTTGTTTTTTATTAAATCGAAAAAACTACCCCTAAAATGTAAAAACTCAAAATTTTAATATTAAAATTAAAAACCACAATGTTTTTCAAAATAGAACAATAAATTTATGTACTTCTCTTTCAACAACTTATAAGCAATATCAAAATTACTCCACCCCCCTCTGTTTTTTTGGAAAAACCTACCCTTAAATTTACAAAATAAAATTTTAGTGTAAAAAAAATGAAAATCCACATTGTTTTTCAAAACAGAACAAGAAATTTATGTATTTCTTTATTAACAACTCAAAAGCATTAGCAAAATTGCTTCATCAACCTTTGTTTTTTCAAACTGAAATAACTACCCCTAATATGTAAAAATCAAAATCTATAATAAAAAAAATGAAAAACCACAACAAATTGGGTTTAATTTAAATTTAACAAAAACAAATTATGATGTTTTAATTCTCAATATAATTTTAACTAATTTGTTGTGGTTTTTCATTAAATAAATAAAGTTTTTAATACACATATACCAAATTTCAAAATCACAATTTTCCAGGGTAAAACCGCTCACCCCTCGGGGTAAACCCGATCACTTGATTTTTTTAAGAATTTAAGGTAATCCCGACAGTTTTATTTTGTATATGTTAAATTTCTCTTTATTTCTGTCATCAGTATGATTTATTAATGATAAATTGAACCTCCCAATTCTATAACTCGATCTGCGCTCGAACGATCAGCGTAAAGGCAGTCAGTCGGGCGAAAGTATGAAAAAAATTAAAAGTTAAAAATAAATATTTTTGAAAACACTATCTTTTATAAAATGATAATGCGCAACTTTTTTCTCTTTAACCCCTTCAGTGTTTAGCTAAAATTTTAAAAAATGGTTTCAAAATGTGTAAGACCTTCTTGTGAATAAATTTCTATGTCATTTGGTACTAAGGGAGTTTTGGGGTTTCCGATAACGACTTCTGTGTTAGTTTTTAAAAATTAAAAATTCGGATCCAATATGCAGGGTTGCTACAATGTCTGGAAACCTGGAAAACCTGGAAATGTCAGGGAATTTTATTTTGTATGGAAAAGTCAGAGAATAGTCAGGGAAAAATGAGAAAACACCTGGAAAATAATTTTCTGTTAAAATTATGTTAATTTTTTGCGAATTTTACCGAATTTTACCATGAAAAAGTACCCTTCGGTACTTTTTTCCCTACACTATCTAAAACTGAATCAGTAAAATTTGACTGATTTTCAGTGACTCTATTCTCGCGATTTGAATCAAAGAAATTTCGCTGAAGATCAATTATTAAAAATTATTGAAATTTTAGTCATATATTTCACTGATTGACCAATTAAAAAATAACTGAAATTTTAAATATTCGCGACTGAAATTTCCAGTAACATTTTAATTTGCCAATCAGTGAAAAATGACTGTTAACTGGTCTACCAATCGGGAAAAACCTGAAATATGCCAGGAATTTTATGTCAAACCGAGAATTTTTTCACCAAATTAAAAAAAATTTTTACTATTTTAATTTGTTTTTAAAAAATCGATTTTTATTTCAATTTTTATAGATATTTATACTGTTCTCTAAATTTGAATTAATTAAAAATAATTTATTTAATAATAAAAAATCAGTCACTGATTTAAAAAAGTAGGTATGCAAATAAATTTTAAAAAATTATCGAATTAATAAAATTTTTGTGAAAATCAACTGAAAATAATTAAATTTGTTAAAGAATTTCATTAGAAACTTTTTAACAAATAGAATTTTCAAAGTATTTTAATTTAATAATTGATAAATAATTGAATTTTATAAAGAGTCACATTCTAATGTATTCATGTTATTTAGTTCCAAAATTAATAATTCAAATTTTTATTGGTTAATTTTAAATAAACACACGCTTAAAATTTTTTTAATAAAATTGAATTTTTGCAAAGTTTTTTTGAAAATTTCGAAAAATAAGATTTTTGAAATTTTTCAATTCTATTGTTTCAAGATAATTGAATTTTTATAAACAAAAAATTGAAAATTTTTGAATTAATTTAAATTTCTTTACGTTTAATTTTATTTCTTGAAAATAATTGAATTTCTTTTAAAGAATTTAATTCACATATTATTATGTTATTATTCAATAATTATGATTATTAAACTTCTCTTAAATTTTTACATTTTAAATTTCTGAATGATCAAATAAATGATATTTATTTATTTTTTGAGCAAATTAAATTTTTATTACACAGGATAAAATCAGTCTGACTCCGTTTACACTTTCAATTCAGTCTCGAAATTAGGCAGAAAGTAAGACTTTTTATTTCTTTATTTACTAATTAATTATTTTTATTTATTTACTTATTAAATAAATAATTAATTATCAGGTACTGCTTAGTATTGTCAAAAATTTTAATAAAATTCTTCGCAAGAATTAAAGTATATTCATAAATAATAGCATTCTTTGGAAGGATTCAATTACTTTCATAAAAAATATAGTCAAATTCTTTGCAGAAAATCAATTATTATCAATATAATTTTAATAAAATTGAAAAATAAAATTTTCAATCATAATTATAAACAGACAAGATTATTTTTTAAGAAGTTAAAAAAATTCTTTGTCTAATTTAATTATTTTCCAAATTTTCAATTAAAATTATTAAATAAACATTATTCTCAAAAATTTAAAGAAATTCGTCAAAAGAATTTAATTATTCATAAAAACTAATAAAAATTTTTAAAGCCATTTGTAGATTTAAATAATAAACGCCCTGAAAACCATAAAATTTTTAAATATTTCATTTTCGCCAATGAAAAAATGTTTAAAACTGAGTTATTTTTCTAGAAGTGATTAATACAACAATAAAATATGCTATGTTTGCATAAATTTTGCTTTTTAATTAATTACTTTTTATATAAATCCCACTTATAATGTGTATGGAAAAATATTGTTTGAGACCTGGAAAACCTGGAAAAGTCAGGGAATTTCATTCGAGAAAAATTGTAGCAACCCTGAATATGGCGTACACGTTTTTGAAAAATTCATTCGATTCGCTTAAAACTCGTTACTCAGGGTTTCTCATGGTCGCTGATTACGAATCAAATATTAGTTTTAAAAATTTTAAAATGGAGGATCCAATATGGCGGACGATTATTAAAAAACATTATTGAAAAATTAAGTATTTTTAAAATCAGACTTCAGAATCATGGTCAGCGACCCCAAAAACCCCAGCGTAAGAAGTTTTCGGAGAAAATATCCCCTTTGGAAATTTTTAAAAAATTTTGGCGGCCGTGTTGGATTTTAAAGGAATTATTTTGAAAATCAGCGACCCCAAAAACCCTCGAGTAAAAATTTTTAGGAAAATACATCCACTTTTGAAACTTTTCAAAATTTTTGGGGGTCATATTGGATCAAAAATAAGATATTTAGAAAATCTGACTTCATAATCGAGATCAGTGACTCCAAAAACACCTGAGTAATAATTTTTGCGAATATATGTTAAGATGTTTCCTTGTTTTGGCCATGACGTGAATACACGTCATCCACAGTTTGAGCCAGTTTTTTCATGACGTGTATACACGTCATCCACAGTCAAGGGGTTAAAATTTTTTTGTAATGTGAATATTGTTGACAGTAGAGACAAAAAACTAGGAATTTTTTGTTACACAATTTCATTGAATTTTAAAACATAAATCGTCATAACTCAAACAAATATTGACGGATTTCGTCCAAAATTAATATGCAATCCTGTTAAGGTCTACTGATAAAGATAAAATAATAAAAACATGAAAAGTGACTTTTTTTAAAACAATATTTATTTATAAATAGGGGAGTGTCGGTAACGACTCATTTTATGTTTCGACGACAAAAAGTTTGAGGGGAACTTTTGAGTTTAATAAACTTTCAGTGACAAAGTTTTTCATTATGAATCAAGAAAGTTTTCTAAAAAGGTTTTAGACCGATTGTTTAAAAATTAACAAAAATATAGCCGGATTAAAAAATCATGCGGCGCAACGACGCGCCGCGCCGTTTGACGAGAAACACTACAATGCCACTTAATAAATTGCCTTATACTCATCGAAAATTATTGGGTGATACTTATAAAGAGTTAGTTTATTGTGTTCTACTTTAACGTTTTGTTCAAAATTTCTCTTATTATATATGTATAAAAATACTTAGTAAATGAAAAGTTAGTTATTAGATTACTGTTTATATAATATTTAACTGAATATTTTTAAAAAATTTTATTAAATTTTAAATGCCAATTTTTATAATTAAATAAAATAAAAAATTTTTAATATATTAACTGCCATAATAAAAACACTGTTTTTAAACATTTAAAAGTAGATATAAATAATAAATTGTAATATAATGCGCAGATGGATTTCTTTTTAACTAAATATTTCACCTATACATAAGTGCGGATTTCACTTATTGATATGTGAAAACAAGTTCGCACATAAAAAAGTGAATATTTCACTTATTCAGTTTTAGAAAGTACTGTCAACAATATTCACTTTACAAAAAAATTTTAAAGAGAAAAAAGTTGCGCATTTTCATTTTATAAAAGATAGTGTTTTCAAAAATATTTATTTTTAACTTTTAATTTTTTTTATACTTTCGCCCGACCGACTGACTGACGCTGATCGTTCGAGCGCAGATCGAGTTATAGAATTGGGAGGTTCAATTATGAGTTCTAATAACAAATTCTGTGAATTTAAATAATATTTTATTAAGAGAAAATTAAAACATAGTTACAATTTTTTATGTAACAAGTTATATATTTTATTATTGACAAAATATAACAAATGAAATTTGAAATTTAAAAATAAACAATGATAAAACGTTAACTGAACGAAGACAAACTTAGATTTATGTCTCTTTTTAGCCGATAAAGACAGCGACAAATTTTGATTATTTGTTTGCGTTGTTTGTCATAACCGTTATAACCTAATAATCACTAATAATGACTGATATAGACATGATTCCGCTCAATGTTGCCAACAAATATTGATAGTTTGGCGCGATCTATTAAAAAAAATCGCTACAACTCGTAAAATGCATAAAAAAAATTTGTCAAATAATATAAGTCTCAAAAATAATAATCGAAAAACTTAAAAAACCGAAGATCATTTTTCTTGTTTGCACTTCTAAAAACAATTGACCGCCTCAGATTCTATGACAAATTCATGAAACTAAACGAAAGTTCGTTAACATTACACTCAAATCTCGTTATAACGAGAAGTTCGGGAGTCAAATCTCCCTCTATTACGAGCGCAAAAGGAGAAATGAGAAATCCCCACTTTTACGATTCTTCATTCATTTTTTTAGTGTTTACAATTTACATAATGTCAAAATTACAAACGTAACCTTGTTTAATTTGAACTTTAATATAAAAAAAATTTATATATAAGCTAAAATTTTGAAGATGTTCGACTGATTGATATAATTTCAAATACGAAGTGACATTTTTATTTTATATAAATAAAATTGATTTAACCAAATTTAAACCAACTGAATGTGCATTTGTTTATAAATAGTGGGGACAATCGCTAGGAAATTTTTCTCGCTATACCGAGAGACAGAGCCCTCGTTATAGAGAGCGCTCGTTATAGAGAAGGTCGTTATAGCGAGATTTGAGTGTAGTTGTATGTTAACCCTTTAAGGACGGGAAGGACAGATTTTTTATCGAAGATTCAAGGTCGTGGTTCTCTGTATTCACGTATGACAAAAATTTGTCAGGCACCATTCCTTAAGTATTTTTTTGCCCTCTTTCAGAATCCGTCATTGAAATGGCAAAAAAATTAAGTTTAAAAAAGTTGTCGCCATTTTTTTACACAAAAACACGAAATTTTAAAAGTTTTTTGTCAAAAAAAATTTTTTTTTTGATTGACTTAAAGTTAAAATATAAGCTGCTCACCTAAAAATATCGCGTCCGCAATACCCAAGCTTTACCAATGTGAAACGCGTTTAATAATTAAGAATACTTTAATAATTGTAACTATTTTGTATTTAATATACAAATTTTCAAGAAACGTTTTTATTTTTAAATACTTTTAATTATATTATACTATCATTGAGGTTATGTTAAAAATTAAGTGGTTATTCTTATAAAAATAATCACTTAAATCATTTTTTAATAGAACACTAGGATGTATGAATTCAAGCATGTATAATACGTCAGTGTTATATTTATGTTTTTTTAATAATCAGTATTGTTTGCTATTGGTATCCTTTATCATTTATTTTTGTTTCTCTACACATTTTTCATTAATTTTATGTTTCATTTTACATTTCATTTTGTTTTTGGTATTCGCAGAAAGGCTTAGATATGGATAATTCAGTGGATAGAACCAAAACGCATGATCCAAATTTACTTGAAAGTTTTCAAAATTGTGGTTGGTTTTATTCTTTTTTCATATTCATTAAATGCAATACTGCATCTTGTATTAAACATGTTTAGAAAACATTTTTTTAAGGCAAAAAAATTTTTTAATTTGAGGTATTTAGAGTTTATTCAGTCAAGAAATTATTTATGTAAAATAATTTTTTTATTTGGTTATCATTCATATTCATTTGTACGTTAGCGTTTGTAGATATTACGTAAAGGAATTTGTATATTTTCATACATGGTTTTGGCAAATGCTTTTATCAAACTTTTAATAGTTATTTAACTTTTCAACTAATACATTATAATCTGTATACTTGATTCTATTATACTATAAATAAATAGAAATTTAAATAATTAAAATACATTAATCTAAAGAATACAATTTTGATATATGTGATTAGGCGAACAATCAACGTCAAGTAGTGGGAGATCAGTAAATGTTAATCTAGGATGCACATTAATCGATTTAAACTCAGATTTGTTATTTCAAACACCGAATGAGTTGCAAGCTGATACTCGTAATAATAATTATTCTGAAGGTTTGTACATATGTAACTGTTTCATGCTTATACAAATCGCGATTTAGTCAATAGTTTCAACAGTTATCATTACAAAATTTTTTCCATTTTTATTAAATTCTATATAAATTTTCATTTCATATTATTTACACACATCCTGATCCGAGATATGCTAATTATGTTTTTAATATATTAAAAGAAAGTTGTGAAGGCGACTTTTTAATAGCAGCTTATGACTTTGAGAAAAATAAAGAAAATTACTGGAAACTATTGGAAACCAAAAAGAAAACTTTTTTCAGTACGAATAAAGTTGCAAAATTGGTTGTTAATCACGAATTTCGTCGCACAAAACATCTTACGTAAGTTATTGTAATATTATAAAAATAAAAAAGTAATGAATATTTGTACCCAAATTTAAAATCTTTATTTTTCCTTATCTAACAGAATATCATCTGATCGTTTTGAGGAAATAGCAGGATTTGCAGCTGATCTCTTTCCTGAATATTCAAAAGAAAGTTTTTATGTTCGTTCGAATAACGGTAAGAATGCAAATGGAGCTTTCATCTGCCACTATTTGAAGCAAAGAGAAAGTATTTTAGTAAGGTTTTATTTTAAAAAATAATTTTGTACATACTGTTATTGAAGTCGTACAAACTTGCCCATTTGCTTGCAAGTATTAATTAAGTATTTTATTTAAGGTGCAAGCAGATTTTCATACATTCTTCAAAAAATCTGAAGACCTTTTCTCGAAGAATTGGCCAGTGATTGCGAGAAAAATAATTAAACTTTCAGAGTCGAAAAAGAAAGATGAGGAAATTCAAAGTATATTATGAAGAAATACACCTTTAAAAGGAGAAGGTACTTATTTTGGATGTATAAAATTTTTTAATGGTGTACAACGTTTTAAATTTCAATTCTCTAATTTATGACAATTATCATGGGATTGGTTCAAATTAATTCTAATTAAAAATTTCACTTTTATTTTTCAGTGCACTTACAAAATTTAGCTCTAATTTTGCTACCCTATTTGTTCAAACGAATATCTAAGTTAACAATCAGATCAAAAGGAAAGACCTCATGGTGTCCTCAAAAGTCTGAAATACTTAAATGTTTCATTGCACACATTGAGGTAAAATATTTATTTTCCCTAAAAAACTAATTATTAATACATAGAATTTATTTGCATATATTAAATAAAAATAACGTTTTCAGGCTACTGATAATTTTCAGAATTCACTAAATGAAGTGAATGAGAAAATTTTGAAAATGTACAATTCACATTCACAACCAATGCAATCTTATGTCGTTATCAATGGACCTTCTCTGAGTTAAATAAATTCTGCTTACGTAATTTTAGGCGACATAAAATACCAAGTTGCAACCCTGGTGAAAGCAATTGATCTTCATTTTCAATGCTTAAAAATTTTCCACAAGAAATATCCTTTAGTGTGCAACCACATTTATGAATTTTTTGAAAAGCAAGTTTATACTTTTGAATTAAAACAAATGTACACAGGGGTGAATGTTTTAATCGCAAGTCTACAAAAGATGTAAATTTTTTTAAAGCGTTAAAGTTTACTTTTCCTTTATATTTATAAAATGAATTCTAAACAATGTGATGTCGAGCGAAAAATGGTAACGAAAGATATACTAAATAAAGACCTTTTTAATTTACTCTCTCTCTCTCTCTCTCTTTACATAATAATCCTCTACTCTCCCGTAATGCTGTTGATGATATTATTAACACATTTGACGATTTTCTTTCAAACCTTTTCGTTCAATTTTTGCAAACAAGTATGGAAGCCGAATTAAAACCTATTACCGATTTCAAATCCTACAACAAAGTCCAATTTATTTTGGAAAGTAGCAGACATTTATTTAAAAAATTCTCTACAGAGCAGAAAAGGTTTACTCTGTATGAAAATGAGAGTTTGTATGTTCCTCCTCAAAATTTTATTATTGGACAAGAATCTCATTATGTGCCTAAACCTAACGGAGAAATGCGTTTAGAAATGAAGCCAGTAACAGCTGTTCACATTTCTTTGCCAGAAACATTACAAAAAGTTTTTCAAACTCCAGGAGTTCTGAAAAAAATGATAAAATACACCGAAAAATTATTCTTGGAGAAAACTTTATCAAATTTGATACAAGGTGAAGTTTGGCTAAAAAAATACAAAAATTAGGAGGTTGATTTGTATCTTTAACTTGTTTTCCTCCACATTTAGTTGGAAAAATGGAAAACATTTTCCTTTCAACCATTTGTCACGCTAAATATTTAAAAATGTTTGGAAATAAAAAAATATTTTGTAGAGCGATTGACGATTTTAATACTTTGTCATCGAAGGGCATACAACTAAATATTGATGGGGAAAATTTGACAGTTTACTTTGAATGTGTTTTAATTTTAGGAGACAATCTTGGAGTAGTAAATGCAATTTGTGGATTTCCACAAAATTTTTCTACATCGAAACATTACTGTAGAATTTGTTCTGCTTCTCTGGAAGAATGTAAAAAAATGAATATTGAAAAACAAGATCTTCTCAGAACAAAAGAGTTGTATGAAGGCGAAATTTTAAGTGGTATATCAACGACTGGTCTTAAGAAAAATTGTGTTTTTAATGAAATTCCAAAATTCCATATTGCAGAGAACTTTACTGTAGACCCCATGCATGATATTTCTGAAGGAATAGGTCCCTATACAATAGGCAGCATCCTAGGAACCCTCATAACTGAGGAAACGTTAACTCTAAAACAAATAAACGATAGCATTCAAGGTTTTCCTTTTAATGACACTGAAAAATGTAACAAACCGATGCCCTTATATTTTACACAGGAAAAAGGAGGTAAAAAATTAAAAATCAAGCAATCTGCCTCGGAAATGCTTTGCCTCATAAGGTATTTAAATCTTATGATAGGAGATGTGACACCTGCAGGAAACCGGCCGTGGAAATTGTATCAATGCCTCAGAAGGGCAGTAGGAATTATAACTTCTCCGAAAATAGATGTAGGTGACATTAATGACCTTAAAGTATTAATTTGAAAACACAATTCGTTATATCTGGAACTGTACGGAGCTTTAAAACCAAAAATGCATTTCTGGGTCCATTATCCAACATTAATTTTAAAAAACGGTCCAGTCAAACATATTTCTTCCTTTATATGTTCGAGCGAAAGAATCGTAAAATGAAAGAAATAGCGGTTGCTACATCATCTAACGTAAATGTACCATTGACAATTGCTATCCGACATCAATTACAATTGTGCTATATGAAAGGATTTTGTTCGAATATAGAAAATGATACCGTTCTTGAAACAATTGACAACTCAAACGCCCAAGCTGAGTTCCTAAAATTAATTCCAAATCTCAACAGAGAATTGTCTGTTAAAACTATTAAGCACATTGAAATCGTGAATTATAATTTTTCAGAGGGAACTATTTTCGTTACACGTTTTGATGATGAGAAACCACATTTCGGAAAAGTAAAAAAAAATTTTCTCGTTCAAAGTACCGTTTATTTAGAAGTAGAGGAATGCAAAACTCTATTTTTTAATCACTATTACCATGCATTTCAAGTATGCCTTCCAACTTAATAGACTTAAAAAAGAAAATATTAAATTTAATTTTAAATTCTTTCTATTTCTAACATTAATTGAACAAAGTATAATTTTAATTAAATTTGTCAAAAAAATTTGAAAGAGAAAGAATTTCTCATCCTATAAAATAGAGAAAAATAAATCAATTTATAATTTTTTTGCGGAATAATATTATCACAAAATAAATTTGAATTACTAAAAATTTAAACTAATTAAATATTTTATTTTAACTTTTTAGGAAATAATTGAATAGTCGATTAAAAAATACATTGCTTATTTTTGAAATAAAAAAAGCAAAATTTAATTTATTTGTTTACAATATTTTTGATCACTTCCAATTTTGCTGTAAAAAAGTGAGGTTAGAATATGTTTAAAAAAAATTAAATTCAATTTGTTTTATCATAAATATAAATATTAGAATTTTAGATTCTCTAACAGTAAATATTAATGTTACAATTAAAAATATTAATTTTAACCATTAATACTGACATAATGAGGTTAGAGTATTTAAATTAAAATCACTTAATTAATTATATTCTATAGATTAATTAACTTTTATTTCTTGATTGTATACTGCTTTTTGTAGAAATTTATATATTATATAAATATGATAAATATTTGTCTTGTATATTATTGTAGATTGTATGTACATAATGTATATATATATATATATATATATATATATATATATATATATTATATACGCAATGGATTCGTCGTCAGCAAATCGGTCGATGATAACGCTAAAATAGTATGATCCGTGAGCGAATTTTTCTTTACAGGGTAGGGAACGATTTTTACCTGACATTCATACCAATAGGCCATGAATATGTTGTAAATAGCGACAAAAGCGACCTTTTTTCACTCGGGAACATTTTGAACTACTTGAGTATGAGAAGGTGCGTTCATAGTAGAAATTTTGAGATGTTATAGTCACAACAGTTTCCTTACTATATACGTTAGAGACTTTCATGACAAAAAGTGCAGCTCTCAGTGTAGAATAACCTAGTTAAAAGACTAAGGTCAATCATAGTCAAAGGGACTAGAAAATTAGTTAATATGGATAAGAAAAATAGTCAATTTGACTATTTTTCGAATTCGTTTCTTAATCGAATTTGTATTATCCGATAACAAACAAAAAGTAAAGGTTAAAAAAAGTAATGTTATTTAGAACACATTCATAATTCATCTTACATGAATACGTCTTAGAATTAATAGAAACTTATGAAATAAATATTTAACACAGGAGGGATGCGAACACCTAACACTAACGCATACGCACATTGAAAACCCGGAACGCTAACCACTACACCCGCACGTGTTGTACTAAATTTTTTATCAGATATTAGAATTTCCAGTCAAAATGAAATATTTAACCAGATATTTTATTTATTTAAAAATACAATTTTACTTGCTCGTCAAGTACTATTCAATTTTATGTATTTATGACATTTATATGTTATTACTAATTAATAAAAAATTAACAAACAATAAAATATAACATTAAAATGCAAACATTATTATAACGGTACAACACTTAAGCACACTTATTAAAATACTAAAAAATTTTGATTCCACTTGTGTGAAATTTTAGGCTTTTTAGTTTAGCTATAAAGATTGAACAAATTAAATTATCAAATATATAATAGCTTAAATTTAATTATCTGTTTCGATTTACTCGACGAAAGTTTTTGAAAAACAAATAACAGATTCGTAATCAGCAACCCCGACCCCCCCCCCCCCCCCGAGTAACAAGTTTCTATGATTTCAATCGTTTTTTAAAAATGTCGTCCGCCATATTGGATCCACCATTTTTAATTTTTCAAAACAAGCTTCAGATTCGTGTTCAGCGACCTCGAAAACCCTTAAGTAGTCAGTTTCATCGAAATCTAATTTGTTTATATAATTTGTTATTGAATACACAAATATGTTCACGAGAGTAGATTTTAATTATATCAGAAAGGATTCGAGCAGAGAGTATTTAGAAGAGAGTTTAAGTCTCTAAGCATCACTACTAGGTAATGTTAAAAATATAATTACCAAAATGTACAACTTGCACTCACAAAACTGTCTATTTCAGTAAAAAGGAATCCTTTTACCATAAGCGGATTTTCCTTTTAATATTTGTCTAAATTATTATTAAATGATTTTTTATTATTCGTCTTTTCAGTAATTCATTAATTTATTTATTTAATAAAAATAATAATTTATTTATTTATGACTCAAATTTATAAAATATTTTAAATGAAAATTTAAAAAATAATAATAACATAATTCTATAAATAATAATATATTGATAGTCAGAAAAAAATATTTTAAAATAAGAACTAAATTTCTTTTATCATAATTTCCATGTATATAACCTTTTAACTATTTTTTTAATTTAAAAAGTTCCAATAAACTTCTAACCATTTTGTATTTAAAAGATTTCTTCTACAATAAAACTATTTCTGCTAACAGTTAAAGGACATGATTTAAAAGGAAATTAGTTTTATGGTTAATAGATCATTTTTGTGAGTGTGGCAGCAGTTTTTTATTGTAATTTTTACCTCGTTTTTGTACGCTTCCAGTTGACATCTCAAACTGTCGTTTTCTTCCTTTAGTATCTGCACTCTTTCCATGTCATCATGATTGTCTGTTGAGTTTTTCGGTTTTTTTCGTTGTGGTTCATCCTCAGAATCCGAGACTTCCATTTCACCTTCGCCTTCCATGAGAGCTTCTTCCAATTGAACTGCTTTTATTTCCTGGCATTTTTAAAACTATTTCAGTACATATTCTCAATTTATTTATTTTTCTTGATAAATACATGCATAATTTACATTAAATGCTTATTGCGTTAATTGGAAGCAATTTTTTTGAATATTTCATAAAACTTATGTTTACTTAAAGCATTGCACGAACACACACCCTTTTCTGTATTTCAGAAACCTATGTCCTTTAGCGACTAATTCCTAACATTCATTTTCTTCTAAGTTTTATTGAATGCAAAATAGACATCTTACCTTACCGTCACTCTGAAGTACAGAAAGATTATATTCGATAAAAGAAACGTGAAAGCTGATAACGCCTTTGTAGTTTTTATCCATGAATTGAATTTTTTGAAAATTCAATTTTATGACTTCTAAACCTGTGTTATTTTACCTTTGTAATTTTTGTATTTATACTTCTACTTTTACTTCTTCTTCACAGATTTTTTTGTTAAAAGAACTACTACTTTCTGTTACCGAGAAAAGTTGTAATTGTAGCAGAAAGCGTGTGTCTGACTGTCCCGAAAGCTTCTTTTTGCCTAATTTACTTACCTGCATGAGACTGCATTCAACATTTTTTTAACAAAAACAAACTCTGGTATGAAACGTATGAGGTAATATTTGATATTTTTTCATGATGCAAATTGAATGTGGCAATTTGCTCTGTCCTTTTAAATGGTATTGCTTTTCTTTTTGTTTTAGCACGAAACACTAAAATTTTTAAATCTAAATACGAAATACATACCGATGATTGTTTCTTCCACATTTCAATGTTCTTCCGTTGTGCCTTGGTGAAGTGATCCCAAACTTTCTTGTGGCTGGCAGCAGTAAAAACTCGTTCGATTTGACTGACTGTCGATGACACGGATGTCGCATGTCGCATACAAAAACACAACAAATCCTCTATTGTACACCCTGCTTTAAACTTCCTACTAAATTTGTTTTAATTTGATGGTATATATCATTTTCATTTTCTACATTTTCTTATTCAAGAAATATGCAAATTCATCAAAAATTGTAGCAAAAAAGATTATTATAAAAAATAGACAGGATGAGGTTTTCATTAAATGGATTGGTTTCGTGTTTTTTTGTTTTCTTTTTTCAAAAAGCAGTTTATCAATAGGAAATTTTATATAAATAAATTTATAACTAGTAATTTATCTGTATAAAAAAATGAATATTGAACTATTTGAAAATAGCTATTGGAAGAACAATTATTTCAATAAATAATTACTGTTTTAGTCAACCAAAAAGAAAATATTGTTTATTCTTGGAAAAACAGTTACCAAAGGTGGGCACCGTTAACCGAAAAGTTAACTTCGTTAATTCATTAAGTTAAGAATTTAACTCTCTTAATTATAGTTGATACGTTTACTAATAAAAGAAAATTAATGAAAGTTATCTAAGTGCGAAAACAAACGCGGCCCGACACTGGCCCAGTATTAATAAAGCTGACACTGAGTCTTGGCAGGCAATATTGGTCCGACTTTGCGACGACTCTTGGCGTGTTAACCACGGTTGGAGGTCGGTAGCCAACAACCGGCAGCCGTTATTGGCCCAATATTGGTTCCGTTTCTTCGCTCAATGTCTGTTTTTGCGTGGTGACCAACATTAGTAGCCATTAATAGCCCAATATTGGCTGCCATTACTCCCAAAATATTGTCAAAATTCAAAAAATAATATTTTTTAATTAATAAACTAATTAATTTATAACTAGCGGCATATACCTCGCTCGGTTGAAATTTAACTTATTTGTTTTTAATTATTTATTTGCATTTTAACGTCAGTATTTGTATTTTATTATTTTATTTGTATTAGTATATTATTATTTCTTCTGTATTTGTATCTTGTTATTATTATTATTACGTATTATTATTATCAATAAAAAGTATGAAAATTATAAGATATATTCTTCTATTATTTAAATTAGTTTTTGAAATTGATTTACGGAGAAAAATGAAAATTCAGATTTCGGACTGAATATAAAACAATTTGAATGATTTGTATTATGGTAGGAAGAAATATTAAATTTTGGTTCTCTATCCCACAAAGTTTAGTAATGATTTTCAATTAAGATCAATGCTAAATATTTTAATAAACGCTAATATTCTTCTTTCAACAAGTGCAATCAGATTCCGTAATTAATTCAAAGATGAAAAGAATTAGGTACAATTATTCTTATTTGCATTTATTTTAATTCAGCTACTCAATTGTTACAAACTTTGCATCAACGTTCACTTCAACGGGGACTGTTCTGTGCGAGAGTCCTTAGATTCATTCCCAAACAATTGTAACGATAGTTAATTTTAAGAACGTTATTTTGTAAAATTGTAGGCACGCGAAATAATAGTTACGGTCCTGAATCTTGCGCGCGCGTCGCCCCTCCAGCACGCGACGATGATCCTATGCTCCCCACGGCCTATATAAACCGGATCACGACGCTAAACGACGGAGACGAAGGGGTTTTACCCCAGAAAGCGGTCCTACCGCAGAAGTGGTCTTACCACGACGAAGAGGTCCTACCTCAAGCGGTACTACCGCAGGCACTAGGAGGCGATGGCCTCGAAGCGGCTTTACCGCCAACGAAAAGTGGCGTTTGTCACACGGTCGCGAGAGAAATGACCCGCGTTAATACCGACGACACTGTTTCCGCCGTTACCGACATTTCCGGGTTCATTTAGTTTATTACTGTCAATACGTTTTTTTGTGTTATATTGATATTACCGTTCTTTTTCGATATTTGTAAATACTGTAAATATATATGTTTTTCGTGTTTCTGTAATTGAGCTTGTTAATTTACGATATTTTAACGAACCCTGACCGACGAGCTAATCCCTCTCAATTAACATTCATTACACAATTTATAGGAATGCGAAACTCTGTGACGCGCCTGCACCCGTGTTTGTTCACTTTCTTCGTTTTTTATATACACGGAAGTCTCGGTGTAGTTCGTAGTGTGCGTCGTGCCGTATTAATTGTTTCAATTAATAAAAATTTTAATTTTTAATATAATAGTGAGTGCAGTTCTGTGATAACCCAGGTGGGAACTGACGGCGAGTTCAGGCTTAACGAAGCCTGATTGAGGCTTGGTCAGGATTGATTGAGGCTGGGTAAGACGGCCGATGCGAGATTGCTTAAGTCTCTAAATGTAACACCGATTTCAGCCTGACGCGCAGTCTTTGTTGAAGATTGGCGTTCAATCTTCAATCAATGCTGCGGAAGCCTAGTTCAGGAATGAAACGAGACTGCTTCCGCTGTTCCCAAATTTACGCATTTCTCGCGCTCATTCAATATAATATGAAAAAAATATCAATTGATAATAATAATTATAATAATAATAAATGTTATTGTTATTATTTTTATTAATATTATAGGTGTGTATAAATTTAATTGCAATATACTATTAAAACAATTATATTATTTTCATGTAAATAATATATTACTAAAAATAAATTAAATGTCATTTGAAAAAGTAACATTAAAAAAATAATTTTAGAAAAACAAGATCATTTTTCTGTTAACCGATACATTTTTTTCTTGATTTTTTAACCTTCGGAGAACACACCTCTTTTTTAGATCATTTTTCAATGCTTAATCAATTTAAAACTGTTTATCTGATTAATCTAAAAAATTTTTTAAAATATAGTTTAAACTCTGTAAAATAAGTCTGTGTACTTTAAAACCCTTATAAAAAATATTAAACAATAGATAAAAAACTTTTCGCAAAAAATTGTGGGGTCAAAATGACCCCATGTGTTCTCCGAGGGTTAACAAACTTTTATATAATTTTACAAACAAGTTTACAAGTTTTATTCACAACACACAATTTTATTATTTTATACATCACTTAGAAACGAAAACTGAAAAATATTCGCTCGCATGTGGGATCGATCACCCTGACGCATACCCGACACCCTTATAAACGCACCTATTTATTTATTTAATCTACTATATCACTGCCAGAGTCATTGATTCAGCATGGGACACCAATGTTCGTCCCATGCTCGATTCAAGACTCCGTCAATCTTCGTAAGCGAAGATATAATATTCACTTTCTTTATTACCGTGTGCACTGAACAATATTAAATATAAATATTTATAAATTATTTAATATCACAATATTTTTTTTAAATAATATGTTTAATTTTATTACATATTATTTTTTCTTACACAGTGTCAAATTATTAGTTTTAAAGTTCAAGAGTTTTGTTTGTGTGAAAAATGTTCAGTGATCAAAAACTTACAGTGTAAAAAATATTCATTAAGGTGCAATAAATATTTACGACAAATTTTTTTACACTAGGATTAACTGTGTAGTACATATTATCAAAATAATATTTTTTGTCAAACTCGAATGACCTTGCGACTCAGCGTTGCCAACTCAAGAGTTTAACGTATGTGTTGAGATGGCTACTCTGAGTCGCGAGGTCACACGCGTTTGACAAAAAATAACATTTTGATAACATTCACTAAACGGCTAATCCTAGTGTTAAAATATTGGGCATAAATATTTATTACACCCTAATGAACATTTTTTACACTGTAAGTTTTTGATCACTAAAAATTTTTCACATGAATGAAACCGAAACTCTTGAAATTTGTAAATAATAATTTGACACTGAGCAAGAAAAAAAAAATAAGATTTAACTTTATTTATAATATAATTAATGTAAATATTATACACTAAATAAACATTAATATTTAACCGATGGTAAATCACAGTGGTGAGACTCTGCGGCTTGCGATCACCAAGGTTAAGCACCATTCAATGCGGTTAGTACTTGGATGGGTGACCGCCTTGGTGCCCGGTGTTTTTCTCACTTCTTTCGTGATTTATCAAGCGGAAGGTTTGACGTCAAGGTAGAATGATGTGCACTGTCGATTATTATCCGGTACACACCATTAGAACTTGACTGTCGATAAAACCGGTTGTCCTCAGGAGAGGTTTTCTACAGTTTTCCTTTCCTCTGGCGAGAAAACCTAATTAACAGGTGGTCCAGGCGAATGCGAGTACTCCTAATAAAGCCGGCTGTAGACGCAAATTAGGTTAATATATTGAGAACTAATGTAGAATGGTTATGCTTAATCCAAAAAAGTACTTCTCGGGGACTCTTGTCGAAGTGCGTAAGGCCAATAGGGCAGGATTATAAAAAAATATTAATATTTATTTACCATTGATATCTTAATATTATAATTACAGTATTATTATTTAAAAAAATAATAATTAATAATAATACTTACTATATTATATTATTATATAATTATTATAGTATTTAATAATAATAACAATAATTTTTTTATATTATTTAAAAATTATTTATGAACAATATATTGTTTAGTGATTACGGTAACAAATAAACTGAATATTCTTTCATGGTTGATTCAAGCTTGATTAAAGATTGGATATTCAAGCTTAACACACGAAGATTGACCGAGTCTTGAATCGAGCATGGGACGAACATTGGTGTCCCATGCTGAACCAATATTAAGTGACAATGGTATAACTGCTTCAATTCTGGGTTACCCACGCTGTGCGTTCAGGACTCAATTAAGCTTCAACTCATCGTCAGCATTGGTCTTTCTCACCTGGGAAAGTTCTAGTGTTACAAATGAATTTAGAAGAATATCTAACCTTATATGAACTTATATAGTTTAGTGTTTAAGTAGAAATGTCCGGAGTTATGACGGAGTTAAACACGGGCATGGTACTGACTCAGTACTGATCGTCGGTACTGACATTCGGAACCCGATCAGTACTGGGAGTATACTGACTCCAAAACCGAATCAGTAATATGTCGGAGTTAAAAAAGTGTTAAAATCAGTACTGGCAGAAAACTGGCATAACACCAAATCAGTACTGCGAAGGAGTTATAAAAAACAAACAAACATTGTTATAATGGCATTAAACCGGCCACTATTAATAACAACATCGTTTGATTTATTAACTATTAAAATATTTTCCAATATTTTTAAAAACATTATTCATCAACAATAACGCCAAACACTTAATTAACATATTATTAATTATTAATTAACAGGTATATGTCATAATAATAATAAATTATTATTTATTAATTATTTTTACTATTATGTGTTATTAATAATAAATTTTTTTTCATTTTTTTTAAATGTAAAAATATATACATTTTTCTATTATTATTTAAATAAATAATTAAATAAATAATTTTTACCATATTTTTATGCTACAGCTATTAATTAATATGTAATGTCTTGTTAAAATGTATATAAATATATAAAACATATTTATAATAATTTTTCTTGAAATAAATATATTATATACTGAAAATTCATTATTATAGCAGTGTCTATATCCTTCGTATAATTCAAAAGGAAGTTTAAAAAAATATACTCTCAAGCTTGCGTGGCTGTGCGGTTAGTGTATTCGACTTGCGTCCTCGAGGTCTAGGGTTCGATCCCCCGTGCGTGCGATATTTTTCCGTCTTAGTTCTAAGTGTTTAGTGTTTAATTCTCAATAGTGTTACATAAAATATAAATTTAAATAATTATAAACAATAATAATAATAATTTAGTAATTTATTTAAATAAATAAAATTGTCTAAATTAATAAGAAAAATAAGAAATTTTTTTTAAAAACTTATTTCAATAAAAGGAATTTTGCTAATTATTTACATTTTAATTGATACTCATAAAAGTTTATTTACTACAGAAATATTAATAATAATTATTAGTACTCAATAAATTAATCCCTCTTCTTTAATAATCAAATAACAAATTAATACAAGGTTCTAAAGGTAAATTTTGTTATAGAGAACGCGTTACAGCATTTTCCAAATTTGTTAAATTTTATCTGCGAATCAGTAATTAGGCGGTGTTCTGCCAGTGATATTTCAGTACTGACTTAGTACTGACTGCCGGTAAAAAATCAGTACTGGACAGCGTTACCAGCCAGGGATTTCCCAGTACTGATTTAGTACTGGAGTCAGTACTGCTATACTGCCAGTCAGTACTGGGTCAGTACAATGCCAGTATTACATTTCTACTTGGGAAGTGAAATGTTTAATCTCATTTTGAGGTTAGGTGTGTGATTATTTTGCTTTTAGCCGGTTATGTAATACCTAATTGTTATTATATTTTATTGGAGTATTCAATTTAGGCAACCAAAATAAAAAAAGGAAGTTAAGAAAAAATATATTCAAGCTCGTTTCCGTGAAGATTTCGATTTAATAATAGACAAGCCTCGTCAAGGTAGTGGTAATAGCAATGATGGAAATACTGCAAGAATACTTGATGATGGAAATACTTTTCTAACTCTACATATGCCTCCGAAATAACTGGTGTGAATGAAGACTTAATTAAACGGTTTTATATTATACTTCAAACTATGTCTTGTGGGAGAAGAATTGATGCAAGAAAATTTGGTGAATACACACGCGATACAGCTCAAATTTTTGTAAGTAATTATAATTGGTACTACATGCCCTCTTCCGTTCACAAAGTTCTAATTCATGGCGAAATTATAATAAAATACAATGCTATTTTGCCTTTAGGACAATTATCTGAAGAAGCATAAGAAGCCAGAAATAAAGATTATAAAAACTATAGAATACATTCTTCTAGAAAATGTTGTAGAACTGCAACTAACGAAGATGTTTTCAAAAAATTTACTAGAATTATAAACGTTTTATATGTATTAAACAAATATTGAAATTTTTCAACCATTTCTATTGTTTAACTTATATTTTTAAATATCTTAATTTAAAAAATTAAAAATGTTTACAGTCTATACAAACTTATTACACATTTTTCAAAGAAACTGATACTGTGTACTTTAGGATTTTAATTAAATTACCTTTTAATAAACAAATTTTCCTAAGTTCTATTCTGTCACGCGACTATTTTCTGGTATATCTACAGAAAAGAATGTTGAAAGAATACATTTAATAACTGTTATTGCTAAAAAAAGTTTTTTTTTAATTTTAATAATTAATAACAGTTACATCTTATTCGTTTCATGTAATTTGAGATTCTTTTAGTAACTTTTATTAAAGTAATTACATTTTTTGTTAAAAAATAGAAAAAATATGTTTATGCCTAGAATGATTACTACAGCCTTTACTAAATAAAAACTTATGTAAAACTAATTAATTATACCATGTGATTATTTATTTTTTTTAAATTAAAACAAGTTTTGTAAAATATTTAATTCATAAAACCTTATTATGCAAAATTAAAAAATTTGAAAAAAAACATCTGATATATTAAAAACCCGCTTTTAACTTTTCAAAATCCAATAACCAATTCGTGATCAACAGCCACAAAAACTCCCTGAGTAACAAATTTCATGTGATTCAATCCTTTTTTAAAAATGTCGTCCGCCATTTTGAATTTTGAAAAACAAATAACAGATTCGTAATCAGCAACCACGACACCCCCCCCCGAGTAACAAGTTTATATGATTTCAATCGTTTTTTAAAAATGTCGTCCGCCATTTTCAATTTTTCAAAACAAGCTTCAGATTCGTGTTCAGCGACCTCAAAAACCCTTAAGTAGTCAGTTTCGTCGAAATCTAATTTGTTTATATAATTTGTTTATAACAATATTAACATTTTTTATTACCATTCTAGTGAGTATAAACTTATTATTTATGTTTAAATACATCTCTGAATGTCAATTTTAAGTGAAATTCAAATTTAGAACACTAAATGTCTATCAAATAAGTTATAAAATAATTTTCGTCTACAATGTTGTTAAATAAAAAAATAAACAATAAGTTCAAAAAAAATTTTAGTAGACGTATTATCGATCAAATGTCTGATAAGTATCGTCTCACATTTGTCGAAGTTGCATTTCAGCTTGAAAATTATTGAGAAAATTAATAATTTTGTGGAAGGCGTCCTGCAACTCGATTTTTTCTAGTTAAGTATTTTTGTTTATAGAATAGATCACTAGGTCGTCCGCGAAACCTATGCTCCTCAACTAGGGCGAGGAGTTATAGGCACAAGTCAAAAAGTGACCCGACCGTAGTGACTCTCCCATATATATATATGAGGCATTTCATTTCAAGCCGTTTCACCGACAAAAAACAATCGCAAGGAACTAGATTTTCTAATAATTTTTATTATATAAAACTTTAATTGTTTATAATATATTATGCACTGATTCAAAAGAGAATTTCATGAGCTTTCTATTGCTATCTTTATTATTTTAAATTTCTGCCAATTTCGTAGAGAAATTCCTATTTGAAATGTTAAACTCTTAATATCTCAAAACACCCCCGACGATTTTTATCAAAATTATATGAAAATAAAGCGTAAATTCTCTAGTTTCTATTCCCATTTGATATATTAAGGACATTTTTTGGGATTAATAGAAAAAAATTGTTTAAAAAATATGTTTTTGAAAAATTTGACAAATAGTACGAAGTTGAAACTTAACCCATTCAACTTCGTACTATTTGACAAATTTTTCAAAAACATATTTTTTAAACAATTTTTTTCTATTAATCCCATGAAATGTCCTTAATATATTAAATCGGAATAGAAACTAGAGAATTTACGCTTTATTTTCATATAATTTTGATAAAAATCGTCGGGGGTGTTTTGAGATATTAAGAGTTTAACATTTCAAATAGGAATTTCTCTACGAAATTGGCAGAAACTTAAAATAATAAATATAGCAATAGAAAGCTTATGAAATTCTCTTTTGAATCAGTCCTTAATATATTATAAATAATTAAAGTTTTATATAATAAAAATTATCAGAATATATATATATATATATATATATATATATATATATATATATATATATATATATATATATATATATATATATATATATATATATATATATATATATATATATATCTATATATATATATGAGGCATTCCATGTCAAGTGATCCAGGTGGAGAAAAATTTTTCTCCAATCGTAGCAAAACTTGGGGCTTTTGTAGTACTAATAGATAGAAATTTTTCGTGAAAATATTTTTTTACCTAGTCCAATATTTTCCGAGGGGGAGGGGGTTAAATTTTTGGGATTTTCAGTACAATGCTTATTTCAATAATTTTTTACTCTTAAACTATTAAACATGAAAATTTGGCAAGGTACATTTTGGAAAGGTTTTTTCATGCTCTTTCGATTGAAAATAGGCATTTAAAAAAAAAAATTTTTTGGCCCAAAAAAAACCAAAATTAAAAATAAATTTTATTTTTTTGGAAAAAGGGCAGCTTTTTTTTTTTTTAAACGAAAGCTGAGGTTTTTTCCTAAAAGGACATATAAATGAAAAAGTGGGACAAGAATGTTTAAACATTGAAAAACAGAGGTTTCTACTCACCGGAGCGCTCTAAACCCGGTTTTTACGAGAAAATTCATTTTTTCAATGTTTAAACATTCTTGTCCCACTTTTTCATTTATATGTCCTTTTAGGAAAAAACCTCATCTTTCGTTTAAAAAAAAAAAAAGCTGCCCTTTTTCCAAAAAAATAAAATTTATTTTTAATTTTGGTTTTTTTTGGGCCAAAAATTTTTTTTTTTAACTGCCTATTTTCAATCGAAAGAGCATGAAAAAACCTTTCCAAAATGTACCTTGCCAAATTTTCATGTTTAATAGTTTAAGAGTAAAAAATTATTGAAATTTGCATTACACCGTAAGACACCTGGGTCACTTGACATGGAATGCCTCATATATATATATAGTTACGGCCCTGCTAACTATATACACGTACTCTGTTCAGTTGCTCTGTACTTTTCTATTTTTAAATTGACTTATTGAATTGTTTATTATTAAAGTGATATTGTTAGGTGTAAAAAAAGTTTACTTTTTAAATTTTTAATAAACTCTGTGATCATATATCTATCTAATCTTATAAACTTAGTGTAAATTCCACTCCACTGTGCAACGTGGTCGAGTGTACTGAGTGCAACCTTTAGGTGGCCCGTAGTACTTCGAACAGTTTGAACTGTGCTAGATGAAAGTCATTTTCTCATCGTGAGTGCTTAAGTTTGTCGAAAATTGATTTTGATAAACTTAAAAATTCTAAAAAACCATGGTTCTGTGTATCATGTGCAGTATTAAACAGTGCTGACATCTCTGGTCATAAAGCATCAGTAACTATCAATTATGATGATAAAGAGAAGACATCAGCGGCGAATTTGATTACATTGGACCCTGCCATTGA